>JBCEWB010419398.1:5111-20326 GCA_039654565.1 Peronia peronii | reverse complement strand
GTGAAGTTATCAAAAAGATGAAATAATTCAAGGGTTTCACTCCAGCAAAGATGTTTTCTTTCAGGGCGATTTTTTCAAAAGTGGGTTCAGTCCATTTTTGACAGTTTCGAGATAATTGACATTTTTTATTTTCAAGCAGTTTTTCAAAAGTGGGCATCAAAAGCATCTTTTTCTCTAACTTTTTAATGCAGATGTGAAATTCTATAACATCAATACCCATAGTTCAAATTATAGAAATCTGGCTGAAATATTGATTGCATAACAGTCACTCAAATTCAAAGATTTGTCAAAACCAGTGGACTGAGCTGGTTTTGGTTGAACTTTCAGCTAAACTGATCTATTAATGTTGATGAAAATGAACATTTTCAATTGTGTTTATGTGCATTAAAAAAAAAAAAATCTCTAAAAGACTTTAACTATGAAGATGAGCTCAGTGAAATTGGTAAGGGTGGCCTAGCATTGAGGATTCTGACTTAAAGTTAAAACTGTCACTTGCGACTGAGCTTCTTTTGAAAAAACGATGCCATTTCATATTCCATTTTCACAGTAACTAAGATGGTTTTGAGGAAACTGAAATGTTCCATAGAAAGTTCCTTCCCTCTAATGCATGATAGCTACCTTAGTTAAAATTGTGACGAAAGTAGACTAAACCCACTTTTGCAAAAACACTCTTCAACTGCTTTATTATGTTGAAGTGTAAACTCATATTAGTGAAGATAGTATTACCCTGCTAATTGAGAAAAAAAAAAAAAGAAAGTGAAAACATGGTGTTTTTGTGCTTTTGTTATTGCTGTTGTTTTTAAACCTGGTATAAACACAATTTAAAAGATGGTTGGAAACTCAACAAAGAACTGTTTAACGTAAGCGGGAGCATTTTTTTCCATACATCAGAGAAAATATGTTGTTTTCACCTCTTCCAGACTGGTGTCTGAGATACCATAGCTGGAGATTCCCATGTCCTGGTGAGACACTTCCAATGCTGCAAACAGTTCCCGGAATTTGGTGGCGTGGTCTTCGTCCTCTGGCAGGCGGAAACAAACCTCCATACTGTTGTCTTCCACTAAAACTGCATTAGGCACAAACTTCTTGATGAAAGCAGCCAGGCGTGGGAGATTGAAGCCTGTGGGATAAAGAGATTATGAATTCACTTATACAAAATTTTTTATGAAAGCAGCCAGGCGTGGGAGATTGAAGCCTGTGGGATAAAAAGATTATGAATTCACTTATACAAAATTTTTTATGAAAGCAAGCATGGGAGACTGAAACCTGCAGGGCATAGGGATTAAAAATTCAGTTATACAAAATTCTGGATGAAAGCAGTCTGATGTGGGAGATTGAAGCCTGCCTGCAGGGCATAAGGATTATAAATTCAGTTATACAAAATTCTGGATGAAAGCAGTCTGATGTGGGAGATTGAAGCCTGCAGGGCATAAGGATTATAAATTCAGTTATACAAAATTCTGGATGAAAGCAGTTTGATATGGAAGACTGAAGTCTGCTGGGCTTAGAATTTCAATACTCAGTGTCAAGTTTTATGAGAACTCTTCATTCAATCCTTCCTATTTCAGCAATGAATCTCTTCCTGTAAGTGAACTGAGACCTTTTTTTTTTTTTTTTTCAACTACAACTAAAGTTTAGTGGTAAAAGAGAACATAAAGTGAAGAAAATATCATTTGACAACATACAGATGACTCCTAAATATAGGATATTTGCTGATGACGGGCTTGTTATATTATGAAAACATATTTTTGAATTGTAATTATGAATTTGGAAGAAAACGAATCAAAAGCCAAGGGAGAGAAACTGACACTTTGATAAAGTTTCAAAAATATTTTAATATTCTTCCTTTCCCCAATATATGAACACAATACCTGTAGTGTTCAATGTAGGTATTTTTGTTCAATATTCAGTAAAAGTTAAACTGTGTTTGGCTAATTTCATTTAAAAATTGTATTGACTGGTCTTTTACCAACATTTCACTGTTCCTGCTTGTAGGTTTTTCCATGCTATCAAGAAATCTCAGAAAATGAGGTATTTTGAGATTGATCACATGATGGAAAGGTTGTCGCTCATATACTGATTTGTGTACATGAAACTGAAATCATACATACCTGAAATCATTCTCTTTCCTTTCTTGGGTGGCAAAGGTGTGGGAGCATCATCACTGCCATTTGTATCACTGCCGTCTTTCTCTTCATAACCTTCATCATCGTTGTCCGGGATATGCATCTATGGAAGACCAAATCGAACACATTTTACAAACTGGACTAAAATACATTTATGCATCATTTTATACTTTCCTTTTTTATCCTAATAAAGTAATCCATGGATAAGTCCAGAGGGTTATTCCTTTTAGAATGTAACCATAGCAATAGACTGGGCAAAATTCTGGATCACCTTGTCTGGAGTCCATATTTATGGAATACCCAATGGATAAAATCTATGATGTGGAATAAAATATGCGCATAAATGCAGAACTTTTTTTCTTTATTGTCCAGCTAAGAACTCATTGGGATAAATGTGGGCACTTTTTTTTCCCAAGCTTTGCAATCATTGAAATAGTCTGCATGACACTGCAGGATGCTGGACTTGGCTTAGATGAAGATAACCTGTAAAATGTCAAGCTGCTGTCACAGTGTGATTGCTTGGTAATTTAACAAGATCAACATCAGCACTCTCAAATCCTAAGAACAATCATGTCTTGGATAATTGCACTTGCCATACTTTACAGACACACTTTTGTCTAAATTATTTCATTGATTTTTTTATGTTCAAATTTTCAGAAAACTGAAAAACAATTCTAAGCAATCCCATATCTAATATAATATTCCATTATATCTACTTGGTTTGCTTATCAAGATGAGCAAATTCATTACTATCAAAGGAGACAGAATGTCCATTTCATCACAATATTTTGACAGTCAATCTGAGATTAATATTAATTACTTGAGAGGAAAGAAGAAGATATTTGAGGACATTTTCTTTACAGGTTTAAAGAAAAAAAATATTTTAAAAAAATAAACACAACAGTTTTATCAAAAAAAGAGCTCGGACAAATTTCAGAGAAAGAAGACAATCTCTAATTAATTCAGAATTGCGAATATACAAATCTTGTATGAACTTCCTCGAAAATATAAACTTGTACTAGGTGAAAATCATGGAACACACAAGAGATCAACACATGACCACACAGGAAGTTCTACAAATGTCTAAGACACTCAATCAAATATGACTAATATTACTCAAGGAGTCATCTATTTACCATAAAAAAGTGGGTAGAACTTTCACCCTTTAATGTTCCTCTTTTATATGCCTGATGGGGTGAAAGTTAAATGACCTTTA
The DNA here is from genome assembly GCA_039654565.1 of Peronia peronii. NCBI lineage: Eukaryota > Metazoa > Mollusca > Gastropoda > Systellommatophora > Onchidiidae > Peronia > Peronia peronii. The sequence goes on along the minus strand of JBCEWB010419398.1, from coordinate 16,984 downwards.
CTGTAAATGATATACAAAATCTTTGGCCAACAAAGGAACTAACTAGAGCCAAAATGTCTGCTTTGCTACCAAAGTAGGAAGTTTGATAGCCCTGACTACAGAACATTAATCCTATTGCAGTACCAATCATTTCTTTGAATATAATCTGGTTATTCCTCAGCAACTTTATCTTGTAATTGCACACTGCAAGAGACCAAATTAAACGGACACATTGTGACTGACATATTGAAGCTAAAACTGTCAAGCACACAAAATAATTGCTTTGATGCTCTCAGAAGGATTCATCTCTGGTTAAAGTCAGTATCCTCCACATAACCACAGCAGTTCTTCTTTGAAATAGGATGGCTGCATAAGGTGTGATTTGTAATTGGGCCTATGCCTTATCAAATATTTTTTACAAGAAGCAAATTAACCCATCATTTGACGCATAACTGTTATAACCATTCAAATAATGGGTTAAAATTCTCTTCTTTTTTATGTGTGATTGTCTCCTGAAGAGTTTTGACTGTAGTCAGTGAAGATGAGTAAATTTTGTGGCCTAAGGAATTTTCTACTTTCTACTCTTGATCATATGTTCATACAAGCTGACCGCATTAAATGTTTGCAGATGACAAAATCTTGGAACAGACTTGCTGCAATCCAAGAACTTGTTAGCCGAATTGTGGTCAGTAAATGTGTATGAGCTGTATGAACATGACCACTTTCAGCATTGGGATTGCCTGACATAGAGTGATAACTGTCACTCTGCTCATAGAAAACTTTATAACCTAACAGTCCGGTTTTTTACTTTGTCCAATAAAATAAATTCCAAAATAGGAAACATGTGGGAAATATAACACTTGTTTGTCACATTTTATCTTGCCAAAGAAAAGTAGAGGAAAATACATTATTTTTAAAGAATGCCACATACGTATGGTTTAACATGTTCTTAAAATGATTTCTGTACATACAACTCTACGATTTCTCAAGTTATGACCCTTGATGGATTAACTATTTCAGATCAGTAATAATACATAAAACAGGAATCAGGCACTCAAGGGTTTTGTAAAGACTAGATGGCATGATGCACAGAAATCCAGATGAAGTTATGTTCGGGGCACTGGAAACAAAGTATTTGAGTGGAACAGATCAGCTGCTGCCCAGCAATAAAGGGATCACAGACAGTTTACATTTCTTTGCACAATTAATTTCATTCAAGCATTGAGTCCGGAGAGTGACATGTCTCAAATCTTTTTTTGTATACTCATCTCAAAGTCTGTTATTCCAAATAATTATAACCTTCACATCAACTGAGCATTCAGATTGGCAAAAACATACTTATGTCAGTGTACAAATTGGATTAGAGGAAATAGCATCAAAATTCAAATGATATGAAAATAGATTACGTAATGAAAGACTTTGACATTTCCGTTTTGTAAAGACTGAATTAAAATTAAAATGATACTGTAAACTGAAATTACTCATTGATAGACACTTTTGTCTTTGTAAAGACTGAATAGAAAAAAACAACAAAATGATACATAAACTCAAAGAAAATGTGAAACATGTTATTTGGATTTACTTTCTATCTCCTCTATAGAAACTCCAGACAATAGGAACTATTGTTAAAGTTCAGTTCATGGGTGCGAACTGTGTTCCACAACATCCATTCCTCTTTTACATTATTGTCGATGTGCTAAGGATGTCATATGTGCTAGAGTGCAAATCACACAGACAGAGATCAATGGGAGGATGTGCTCCAAGTGAGAACTACGGCAATACAAGACATGACAGAGAGAGAGAGAGACAACAATAGTGAATCTACTGGTAAAATATCTACCCTTGGCGTAGCCTCAGTGGGATCTGGTGTTGCTGTGATGGGCTAAACAAATGTGATGAGGTTATATTTTTGTTTATACAGATGCAATCAAATCATGTATATCTCTGTGGATGGCAATAAGACATGAAGAAATTTTCACAACAGAGAATCTTCACTGACATCAGCTAAAAAAAAAGGGTAACATCAACCAGTCACTCAATGATATGCCTGTTATACTATTTGTTAGTTTCAGCATGAGCATTGAGGAAGATATGGATCTGAATAAAAGATGGATACTTATGCCCATGGTATTCACCTGTGTTGTGGCTCTTTTTCCTAAGAAACAGTTTATTTAATTTTGATAATGACTTTCATCCTATGGCTATGCAGCACACCTGTGGCTGTTCCTTGTTTCATGCTGTAGTCAATTTTGTTTTACATAATTTTTTTAGATATTACAGAACAGCTACTGAGGAAACTTGTATATCTACTATACGATCTTTCTGGTGTAAAGAACTGATATGATACAGAAGTCAGTTATTTCTATCCTGCCAATGGAAAGTTAAAAAATATGTAGATAAAATTTGATTTCACAGTTTCTTTTCAGATATTCCACATCATGAATTTTGATCCTCAGTAGATCTTTGGATGTCTAGACGCAGATATGATATTGCAAAAATTCTCACCTGAACGTCAACCACTGTTCTGATACTTGTGGCAGTGGAAGGTCGACTTGTGAAGGACGCTGTGTCTGCTGCTGAATAGCCACTTGTTGATGAGCCGTCACCGTCTTTCCCGTCCTCCCGTACCAGGGTCAGGTAGTAGCCACTGCCATACTTGTCCTTGAGGAACAGACTGGTACCAATAGTGCACAATTTGCCTTGAGAGATGATGGCAATTCTGTCTCCCAGCACATCTGCTTCATCCATGTGATGAGTGGACAGGATAATCGTGCGGCCTGTGAATATACAACAAAAGATGCTCATCATTTTCTATCTGTTGTTCATTATCATCATACGCAGTCAAATGTTTTCATCCATTCAACATTATGCATAAGAAAATCTAGTAATTTTAACAACCTATTTGAACGTATGTGCCATGGACTGCCACTTCACTTCACCTTCACCTATCCCTAAAGCGTGCTGTTCGTCTCCATTCCTCCTTGTTTCCTGCCCTTCTCGGGGTATCTCGCAGTTCCAGGTATGTCCAGTCTCTGATGTTATCATCCCATGTCTTCCTCTGTCTGCCTCTTCTTCTCCCTCCTTGGACTGTGCCCTCCAAGATCGTCTTAGCAAGGCTTGATGAACGTGTGACGTATCCATACCAGTTTAGCTTGCGTTGTTTCACTAATGTAAGGAAGTCTGTGTATGGTCTGATTGCATTTTGGACTCAATTTTTTACTTCCTCGTTAGTGAAACAATCATGATAGATGACTGCCATTATATTAATGTTAATGGCAATTTAAGTTAAAGAATTAAAGTTTCACTTTCAGACATAAAATCTTTACTTGAAACATTGTTCACTTTTTCCTTTTAAGATGTTTGATACTGAAGGATAAACATCCATGCTCAAAATGTCATCATCTAAATCTTGACGCACAATATCAAATCTTATTTTTGTTTGTTTTCTCACCAACCTTTGTTTTTTCTCTACCCTGTCTCTTCCTTTACACATTTCTATTTGTTTGAAATGATGTCTCATTTTTATTCAATGATTCTCAGCTTTCTGGCTCGAGTGAGCAGTAGTAAATCTCCCCAGTAACACATGTCTCTCACCAATCCCAGCTATGGAGATAGAAAGCCATAAAAGAGCTATTTCTGAAATATAAATATATATATGTCTAACACTATTGTCCTAGAGTCTTTTCTGAATTAAGTTGAGAAGTCTCTATTGGCTGGTGGAAATCATTCTCTTTTCTACTGTTGCTAAGATTGACTGAATAAAAGATGAAATATGTGGCCAGATCAAGAAGGCTGAAATCATATGTGTGTGGTTCTGAAGAAAATTGTTAGATGGTGCAAATACTCAGTTTGCAGCTAAATGTAAATATTAAAAGTTGACATCTACTTCACATTATCAGATTTTTTGGGAGGGAGTGCAGTCCCTGATTTTGCTTGAATGTTTGTCATACTGAGAAGGACTTAAAGCTATTCTTGAGAAAGTGAGTGGTCAAAACTTTACTTTCATTTGACAAAGTATTTATCATGCAACAGCCTATCTTCTGACCACTACAGATTTCTTACACATCCAGCCATTTCAAAGAACATAGTGCCTTGTTCTGATGCTGTTGTGATATGCCTTTCTGTCTGTATGCATATAAGTGTGGATGTATTTATATACATACTGCGAGTGGAATTTCCTTTTGAGGACAAATAAGTTCAACTTATCATATCCTAATCGAGGACTCCAGGACACTCACCTTTCCTGAACTTAAGCAGCAGTTCCCAGATGGCTCTGCGAGCATATGGATCCACACCTGCTGTGGGCTCGTCCAGGATAACAGTGCGAGACCCACCAACAAATGCTATGGCCACAGACAGCTTCCTCTTCATTCCCCCTGAACACAACATACACAAACAGGGAAATAGATAAAGATAAATAAAAAATAGAAAATAATACAAAACAATAATATTATGTTTACAAGTTCACATCCATCAATCTTGATTGCAATATGAGTACATATTTATTTCATTTATTAGGAGGGAAGATTTTCTGGAAGTCTTTTCAACTCCACTATTAATTTAAGGTTCTCTTTATGACCGAACCTGTAATTTAAACAATTTGTATACTAGCTAAGGGTCAAATTATTCAGGATCATATATTCTATGAGTGGCTAAAACTTTTCGGCTAGTCTCAATGAACCGCCTCTTACATCTTTTATGTACCAAACAGAGTTAAATTATTCATGCTACCTGACAAATTCTGAGATTTCTCCTTGCGTTTGTGTGGCAGTCCCACATCTTTGATCATTTGTTCCATTTCCACTTTGACCTCACTTTCTGATCGTCCCTTGAGGCGGGCATAGAACCAGATGTGCTCTTCCACTGTCAGCCTAAAAAAAATTTGTCAACAAAATTTGTTGTTTGTATTTCATGTAGTGAAAAAATTTGACAGTGTTTTTCACAACATGATCAAATTTGTTGCTTTTCAGCGGTCATAACAGATACATTCAAGACTTCATAAGGCATAAATTTGTCAGATGTTTGCCTCTACTGAACAAAAATAAGAACTGATTTCTTAAAAATTAAAACAAACAAAATAATATGTATATACATATATATTCAAAGAATAGTCCTCAAAAGATATATATATCTCTAACATCTTTAATGGCAAATCAAAATCATTAAATACAAAATAGTAACACATTCATCACAGGAATATCAGTGATGACTCTATACCATAATCTACTGAGCTTGTGCTCTGCATTAGATATTCAGGCTGTGAACGATAGATCTGATTCTGATCTATCTGTACTGATACCACAGATATGAATGGCTAAACTCTGAACTGACATTTATATGCTGATGTAATCAATGAGACAAACACTTACAGGTCAAAGAGAACGTTGTGCTGCGGACACATGCCAATTCCGTTGCGGATCTCATCAAAGTCAGTGCGGATATCCTGTCCATATATGTATGCGGTCCCAGCAGTAGGTGGAAACAGACCAGTCAGGATGGACCTGCAAATATTGTTTTCCATCCACAATTTATTTGTCTCATTCATGCCACTAAGCAAGTAAGAAAAAAGCTCACGAATCTAATGTGTTCTCCAATGAGAAAGCTTGTACTTTGATGTAATGTCAAAAATGTTACAATATTGAAGACTGCACAAAAATGAGAAATCTTCCATCCAAAATGCACGGAGAAGAATATTTTTCTATCCAATGAATTATTTCCTTTATATTAATTTCCAAGAAATGTTATAACTGCTTAACAGCTTAAGAATGAAACTGCATTCCAATGGCCCTGTTATGTATAGACCAACAGATGCCACAAATTTAATGCCACACAAAGACTTGAGAAAAAAGGACAGAAATTCTAATGCTGCAGAAATTGGTTTGCAGTGTGATGCAATTCTCCATATCTATACTTTTAAAAATCTGTCACAATATTCAAGACACACAAGATATTGTTCATTTGTTTATCTTGAGGCTGAAAAATGTAAATATAGCACTACGCCTTGTCAACTGCTGACAAATTACAAATGAGTGTAGGTGTAACTGGGAACTTGAGAAACTTGGTTATGTTCTGAGACTCAGTGCATTCAACAAAAGTTGGCAAACAAATATTTTTCCAAAATTTCACTTGCACTTACATTGTCGTGGTTTTGCCGGCTCCATTGTGGCCGAGGAAGGATGTGATCTGGCCCTCGTAGAAATTGATGGATAGTCCGTCCACGGCTACTTTATCTCCTTTGTTGTAGACTTTCCGCAGGTTCCTCACGGCCACACCCAACACTTTGTCTGTGGGCTCTTTCTCAAAGTTTTCGCTCAGGTCTAACATGGAGAGAAATGGACATCAAATCAGATATCTTTACTTTTCAAAAACTAAGTTAGGTCGTATCTTCGTCTAACAACAAGATACTGACTTTTTCCTTTTGCATATTCAATAGGTTTTGCATGCTAGGCTTTTGGGTGCTTAACCTCCTGTGAGGTTCATAAGTGCGAAGTACCTCTATTCATGTAAAGCTAAACAAACAAAAACAGAAGATTCAGCACAAACCAAGGTTACTTCTACCACTAATAATCTGTTTATATATAGCCAATTCTCATGGAAGAGACATCTAGGTGTCAGGACAAATGAAACAATAATTTCAGCTTATTTTTTGTTTATTTTTGAGATGAGTACCTCTTCTCTCTGCATTACAAACTGAAGTAAAAAAATAAATAAGAACTTAAAGAGTTTTGTCTTGTTTTCATTCTAAACTCAATGCAGTAACACTGATAAGGATTAAAAATGATAAGACTAAGTAACAGGCCCAAAGACTGAATCACAGGACATACTTTTCTTCGTTAGGGTATTCCTCGTTAATAATGTGAACACATATGACTGCCAAGGTTTGACCTCAGAGACTTCTTACCTCTCATGTCTTCAATGGCCATTTCAGAGTCCATGCGAGAGTGTTCCCCTGTCCCTTTGTGGCCACACCAGTAAGATCTCTGGACAGGGAAGTACCACTTACGGGGCATACCATACTGACCTGTGAGCATTTCAGAGGAGAGAAAAAACATGTGTTACAACTGCAAAGAGAGAGCACACATGTCTCAGAGTATCAGGTATCTGTAGTTTACATCCCACCAACAACAGAAAACATCAAATGAACAATTGCAAGAAAGGATCACCCAGTTAGAGAAGAAATTGGTAGACAATGGCATTAGTTATGGCATATCAGAGAAGATAGTAGTACTATTACTAAGCAGGTCCAAGAATGGATTTCACTGGGGACATTGTTGAAAGACAGGCATTAATCTCCCAGAAGAAATGCTTAAAGACTAAAGATGGTGTGAATAAGCTTGCATCAACTCAAGTTAAAAGGACATCAATGGTTCATGGTTGACAATTTGTAAAAGGTAAGAAACAATGATGTGTATTATTAACTATAAAGATTCAAATAATTATCACAAAAAAGAAAAAAAATGGAAAGGTTAAGTCATAACAAGCTATAAAGTTGTGCTGAGTTCATGAAATATTTAAGGCTATGAGTCCAGAGAGAGAGAGAGGGACAAAATGAAAGAGAGAAAGGGCAGTAAAAGAGAGAGAAAAAAAGACTGAGTGAAAGAGAGAGGGAGTGTGTGCATGCGTGTGTCTGTGTGTGTGCGAACATACTACGTCAACCAGTAACATGTCATTACCTGTGAGTGAAATTTTGTTTCTGAGGATGAGTCAAGTTTATCTACAGTCAAAAATAACGAGACCTGGACCACAAGGATTAGTCTTTTATCACTACTATATTTACTGAACATTCAAATCCCTAGAGTTATTTCATCATTCTTGAAAACTACATACACTCGCATTTTTACCTTTTCTCATTACACAACACAGAACTTGTTTGACCTAGAAATATCACAGTGACCTACCTGGGAAGACAGCCTCTATGTACCAGGTTAGAATGAGATAGATGGCACTGTCCACAAACATCATCAAGATGCATGTCTCCAGGTTGAAGGTGTCGTCCACCATTGGACTTTCTCCAATATTGTCCCATTGAGCACCTATGGCCTGCTCCTCGTACTGGGAGAAGTAGCTGCAGCCGTAGCCCATGGCAATGTTGGAGGACAGACTCTGAAATACAAAGCAACAATGTATTATCCTGCTAGAGTGCCCTGCTTCATGGCATCAGATAATGCAATTTTTTCTTTCAAGATAAGATGAGACATCAGAAAACAACATGAGACAAGATATAGTATAAGACAAGTTTCTTGCTCACCTGGGATCATTATTTTTTCATATATATAAATGAAACAAGACAAAACATGATAAGACAATTAGTGATAAGATAACTGATAAGAGGGCTGCTTTCTTGTGTAAATTGGCAAGCTGTTTTTATGTGAACAAGATAACATGAAATGTACAAACTATGTTTCTTTTACAAACAAATGAAAATGGCTGACAGCTCTCATCAGACCTGGTGCTGAAGCTTGGAAATTAGTGAGTTAATGTTAGTTTAATAATCATGATATTAAAACAGCCGTTCACTTGAATAAGTTCCTTTGGCACTACATGTGATCAGTCACTACCACCATTGTCAGACTATCATGTCTGTAAACCAAGAACACATGTCCCAGTTGCAATCAGGTATGGAGGTGTATGCCCTCATGCCTCATAACCATATCATCATCACTATCTGTATATGTCAGTAAAGCAGCCATAGCCTGTAATGCACATCATCGGTGCAAAAGGAACTTTGTTAAAAAGCATATCAACAAAGTTCCAACAACCATATGCTTTCAGAATGGAGTGACATTCTGAGTGAGGAGATTAATGAACTATTTAGGAAGTCAATGAAATTATGTTCCTTTGTCCGGTACACAAGGCACACTAAAAGCATTGTAAAGGATTAAAAAAAATACTTTTGCCTGTTACCTGAAACAGACTTAACACAAAATACTGAAAACTTCATTATCTGATGAGCATTTTTGTTGTTGTTTTTTTTCATTGTCATGATTTATTTTTTGTCTCACATTTTCAAATAACCGGAGAAAACTTGATTATTTTTTCTTTTTTACAATTCTTGTGACATATTTTAGGCAGCTGGAAAAGGAAGGTAACCTAACTGGTTAAAAAAAAATGGTTCTGCAGATAAAGTATGAAGAAAACTTACAGCCAGAATTCTTCCTGTGGTGCCAACCTCATCTTCCCACTGCACCAACTGGGTATACGGCAGGTACAGGACAAAGTAAATAAAACCACCACACACGGCTGCTAGGTTGGCCCGACTGAAGAAAACGGAGATGAGGAAACACTGGCTAATGGTGGACACCGTGAACGCCAGCATGTAGACAAAGACGACCGAGGGGTCTGAGAATTCCAATATTTTTCCAGCCTGGGAATAGAAAAACACCGAACTGTCCACTGCACTATCCTTTCATTTGGTGCTTTTGTCCAAAAGTCTCAGGCTAAGGGCAAATTTTTCCATTTACTCCGCAAAACTTAAGTCTCTCATTTTCACTTGTCAACATAAAAAGATACCTTTTTTAAGAACTCAACGACAACTGCCATAAATTCATCTCAGAAGTTTTAGTTTTTGGATCTTGTGCATTAAATATATTAATCTTTAAAGGTGTTGACCTATTTTTAAGCCTTTCGTTAATGATCATTAAATATCCCAAACACAACAATTCATTTTTTTAATATGACTTCTACTATACAACAATATAATGCACATCTGCATGATATATATATATATATATTTTTTAGCTCATAAGAGGTATGAACAATTTGCAAACTTATTTGGTTCCATCATAATTAATTTACTTCTTTCTACAGTCTACCTTTGGATAATTTTTTCTTTTAATTTTGATTAACTGTTTCTTTCCTTTCCTTTTTCTTATTTCTATAACATAAATTCATCCCTCTCAACCACAAAATCCTCTCCGCTGTGGTCTTTTAACTGTAGATTAAAATTTCAGGCATGCTTTATTTTCCCAGTATGGTTCTACGTGACAACTCATCACACAGCTTCAGAATGAGGATGCTTTGATGATAAAAACCTACAATGACATGCCTGATAACTTTAACCTTTAATCTCTCACCTTCAAGATAATGACAAAGAAAATGACGGTGATGATCATCATGACGAAGGAGTTAATGAACCAGGCTAGCCAGTGCACTCCATTGCCCAGACCCATGATCTTCATCACTTCTTTCAGTCTTTGTTCCTTCTCGTACACAATGCCTGGAGATATAGCAACTTGTTTCATCTCACAGCTCAGACATATTCAATACAATGGCCATTTAAACATATGCATTTATTAGCTTAGACATAATCACAATAATGCCTATCTGAATATATGCAGTTATTGACTTAAACATATTCAGTATAATGGCCATTTGCATACATGCATTTACTAGCTGACATATTCAGTACGAAGATCATATGAATACATGCACTTGTTAGTTTAGACATATTCAATATAATGGCCATTTGAATACATGCGCTTAATAGCGTAGACATATTCAGTGCACTGGCCATTAGAATATATGCAGTTTTAAACTTAAACATATTCAGATCCTTTAGAAAGCGAATTCAGAAATGGGCTACTCAAGTGTCTCTGAAGTTGGTGCAATATAAAAGTATGAGTGAGAATGTCAGTCGACAGTCACAGACCACATTTCTTTTTCTAAGCAGGAAGGAATAAGCGGGGTGAGAATGACCCTGACACAGACGGTTGAGGACTACTTGGTCTCATCTCTGGAACTGAGATGACCCTGGCCATGGTCCAAGGTCTGACTGGACAGAGGAGAGAGACCCACCTTTGATGATCATAGCCACTGAATAGATCCAGGAGATGACCATGAAGAGGGGCAGACTGCGCGAGATGGCAAAGACAAACCTAGGCAACAAACAGGTAAAATAGGGTTAATCCAGTTATAGCTCTTGAACTTTATCTCTAAATACCCATCTTAAATTTTCAAAACTCCAAACTGTCTACATTTTTTCTTTCAATAGTAAGGTGCAAAACAATATGAAGCAAATTCATTGATTTTTTAAAAACTTTAAGTATTGTTGAGTCCCATGTATAATCATTTTGTCATTGCTTCTCCATTAAAAAGTAACGAGCTCTTTCATTTGATGAAAACAACATACTGATATAATTGCCGACATTTTAGAGCTTCCAATAAACTGAAATGGCAAAAGTCTATTCAAAAAGTGTCTGTCTCAAATTCTTCTGATTTAAAGCTTCTCAGTCAAATTACGTAAAAATGGAGTAAATGAAAAAAAAAAGTCAACAATCTATATAGACAATCAAATATCAGTATTTGAAAGTTGTCATTTCTTATCAACATCATGTCTCTCAACTAGAACTGAAAATGAGGACATAAATATCTGTAGATCACTGATAACTTAGTGATAGTACTCCTGTTGTTATGGGCTTACTTATCATAGATGTAACATCCATAAGGAAACTGCTGGGTGTAAACTCCTGGCTCTTCCGTGACATTGGTCTGCAAGCGAATGATGGCATGTTCTATCATGTCCTGGATGTAGATGAAGCCATAGACCCAGTATTTCTGAGCACTCATGTAACCCCGACCACCAGGTCGCCAATACCTAGTCAGCATGAACAACCAAATATTAATATCTGAACGCTAAGGGGAAAGAACTACAGATGTCCACTTTTTAATATTTTCAACATTATGGCCCAGGAACATAGCATACTAAGCATGCAATCCATCCATCATTATCTGATAAAGTGTTGCTTTTACATGGCTTTTCAGGACTGATCCAGTCATCAGACTAAGATGATTTTCTAGCAACTACAGAAAGCAATGATTGACAAAAAACATTTGGGAAGAAAGAAAATCATGACTCTTCCATTTTTGGCTGGCTCGTGGAACAATCTGCTCTGAAA
>JBCEWB010419176.1:0-15242 GCA_039654565.1 Peronia peronii | reverse complement strand
TATTATTATTATTATTATTATTATTACATGTATTGTGTTTTTCAGGGAAACAAGTTAACTATAAACAATTATTGTAATATTATGGTTTTCAAAAGCATTCCAGATAGAACGAAAGCGACTCAGTGGTTTTGAAAAAGAAATCACCATCATGAACAAAAACTATGGACAATTTTCTGTTCCACAACAGCAAGCGTACGCCAGTAGAACTTGACCTACACGTAGATCTGTGCACTGATAAGACACAACGTGTCTAGGTTTGGAGTATGGAATTGCGTAAAACAACACACAGCTATGGCCGGAGAGGAAAGCCTAAGGCTGTACTAACGGGATCTGACAAATGTCTTTCTTATTGTTTTTGTTGTCGTTGGTGGTAGAGGTGATGGTCAAACTCTACGTGTGCTTATGATAGAAGTAAACAGAATAACGAAGCCTTGCAAAACGCATTTGGGGTCGGGTGCGGGGGGTCCGAGGATGTTCAAATGGGGAGACCGTTCTACGCCATATTATTGTTTAATAAAACACATTGGTTTGTATATTATATTATAGCAAGCGCATATTATATCACTAGTACATCTTTGTGTAGTCACGATTAATTCTTTCATTGTCAGAGATGTAAATTACTCTAAAAGTTTAAAACACCATTCCCCGCTTTTGCATCTGGTTTTTGTGACCAAAATAAATAAGTATTAATAAAACAGTGCACGGATTCTAACTGCCGGTGTGTCACATTCACCAGCAAACAAAGGTCTTTGCAAACAGACAGAGAGGAGACAAAGTCCTAGCACGCGCAAGGAGTCTAATCTAGCCAATGGCAAATCATTGTAATCCCGCACTAACTTTCAAAAGAAGCACAAAATTTATCCCTGCATATGCAAGCTAGAAATATATGTGTACATCCCTTCAAAAGATACTGATTGCAAAGTTCGTGGGATTTCGGAACAAACAAACAAACAAATTCTCTTTCTCGGCAGGCAAAGTCTGACAATGTATGTAATATTATGTGTTCCTTGCGTCCCTGCACGTAAACGTTTGTAAGTGTATGTGGGTGTGTGTGCGCGCGCGTGCATGTAGTTGAGTGTGTGTTATGGACGTGACTTGGACTCTCAACACTATGGTACTGCAGCCTCCAGATAACGGCGTCGTTTTCTCGGGCGGAGGCTTGACCCTGCCTGACAGTTGGCATTTTTATTGGCATAATGACGCGTCAGCATACTATTCAAGCTCTTCTGCACACTACCATGGCATGTGGGACTTTCAATATGCCCCCCCCCCCCCTTTTTTTTTCTCCCAAACATCTTACCACATTTTGCTGTCTTAGATATTTCGGAACAGTTCGCATAATGAACGATTATCCAATAAGATAAAGCTTTTGCAAATGACCTGAATTCGAGAAAGAGGTGAAGGCCATAAATGAGCAAAAGGAGATTATTTGGAAAACATAACAAGAAAAAGAAGGCCGACTCAGTTGTGCTGTCCTCCACTTGCAGATACTGCAAACTGGCCATATTCATCAAATATCGGTAATTTCAGCCACCTTAGGCATTGCAGAAACAGGACAAGACAGTCAGCAGAAAGAATGATTGTCACTGCGGCACCAATGTAGAAAAAAGACTGCTGCAACCGTTTGCAACAGCAGGCGCACAGAGCTCATATAGAATGCAATCACTACATAACTATGGTCCATGGTGAATACACCCGCATTTAAATTATACACCAGTGACCGGCAAATTAGAGGGTGATTTCTGTTATACTGACGCATATCAGCGACGCATAAACATGGCGATGATGGCAATGATGAAAGCTGAAATAATTCTATTTCGATGGGCCGATGCGTCGGCTTTTACACTCACACTTATCTGAAAATGATAAGAACCGCAGCCATGTCAGCGTACACGTCTTTCAATCCTTCATTCATACTGGCCATTCTTTGAACATGATACAAACCATGTCATTCATAGCAGATGCACACATCTTTGACTCACGCTGAGTATGATTTGGACATGATCATACTGGTCGTCATATTCATATAGATGTATATGTGTGTCAATATTTCACTCAATTTAAGCGTCATTTGAACATGGCACAAATTACATTCATATAGAATTAATGTATTGTCATCTTTCACTCACGCTGGTCCTCCTCTCAGCATGATACATATCATATTGTCCATGTAGACGTTCGTGTATGTTAATCGTTCTCTCACACTGCCGTCGTGATATCGAGACTCCTGCCCATAATTCTGCCGATAAGCTCTACGAATGATTGAGTAGTCTGTGGCGCCATGGCATTTAAATAGTCCCTTTGGGAATGGTTCGAGAAGTATGGCCTTCAATTCTAGCTGGGGCAATTCTGGGTCCCACCCCTATGACAATGGCGTAAGTCTTTTCGGCATTTTTTCTTAGATAATCAGAAAAAAAAAGGTTCTAGCACAAGTTATTTGGTGAGTTGTGGTATTCTGATTCTGCTGTATTAATACACAATTCTATTTGGCACGTTTCTTTTGTAATGGAAGTATCTGATATCTCTCATGCTCGTGATACGTGAATACCACTGGAAAATGCAACGGATTCAAAGCACAGTATCTATTATCCACGAGAAGACGGTCTTCACAAAAGTCAGAATTTCAACACTTATCAGCTAAAGCTGCATGTTTCCGCCGATTCCAATCTGCATCGAGGACCAAAGCTGTCTCATCTCGATGGTGGGCAAACCGTGGTGGCATCGAACTGCATGCGAATAATGCAGTATATCATGCTAACGTACAATGACGACTACTTTGTAACTGAAAAAAAAACAAAAAAAAACAGTAGATTCTACAGAATGGTATGATGCATACTGTTTGAACTAGCGGGGAAAGAATTAAACCATCACGAAAAGAGTGTTTTGTCAAAGACTTTACCATGGACATGCCGTGTTTCCAACTATCATCCATAAACAGATTGTCATTCGGCATTGGTTTCCCTATAATTGACGAGAGGACTAGCTCATCTATTAAACATAATATCGCACTTCTGATGGACAGCATGCATCGCATCAGGCAAGCATTGTACATTGCGCATTGAAATACATGTGTGGAGCATTGTTAATAGCCGTCTGGACGCGCCAAGCTATCCATCGACAATCAGCCATTTTTTTATTTTCTTTTTTCAGCGAACTGTGTTACTTTACTTCCCTATGCCAAGCATTTAAAGAATGAAAAAGATTACTTTTGCTCCTGTTATTTGAAACAAGTATAGCACACACAAAAAAAAGTGAAAAAACTATCCCGATGAGAAACATCTAATGACATCATGAATTTTCCGAATTTTGTTCTGCTACTCAAGTTTCAAATAACAAGGGAAAGGGTGTTTCTAGAGTGCTTGTTTTATACTTACTGCACCCAACAAAGGGAAGTAATTTGGCTGGCAGTTACAGAGGCTCATTATTAACAAACCACTGGCCTCAACATGTTCCTAAATCCGATTTCCTGGGTTTAAAAGTGTTTCAGTGGTATATTCAACACATATGAAAAAAAAAAAAAAACTATTTAACACTGGAATGTTAAGAGAACAATGTGATTTTTTAAAAAATCCCTCACAATAGTTTGAATCAATTTCCAAATAGGACACATTGTAGTAAGAAGATACTCATATTATCCAGCGTACAGGCATAAACAGTTAAACTGTCAAGTCATTTCTTGAGCATGGATAATTACCACTACGGGAAATCTGCTGATCCAGCAATTTCTACGGAAACGTAGAATCTTTTTGAATATAAAGTTAATGAAAATCGATGTTCAGTCACAACTGGCGGTTTGGATTTTTAATCCATTTCCTATGGAGTGATCCGTTCAAGTTGTTTAGAAATGCTTGAGTTTTGACTTTATCTCATTAGCAAAGGCGGATAATCTGCAGTAACAGTATTTTCTCTAGGTTTGCTGGGTGTACAACTCATTAAATGAAAACAACGTAACATAGTTAGAAGAAAATATAATAAAACAAAATAAAGTAACATCAATCATTAAAACAAAATAAAACAAACAAACATAAAATAAAATAAAACAAAATAACGAAAAAGTCATTCTTTGATCTACCGAGCATTTCGAGTATGAAGTGGCCGAAACCACATAATGATGGACGGCATGGTGAAGGCATGGGTGGTACCACATACATATTACGCCATGGCACAGCTAGATAAAATGCATGTTGGTGTAGTCCCTGTAGTGAACACTGCTATCTGGGTGGTGAAAAGTGGCTTTTGTCTACTCATCGATCGAATAGTTCCGAAGATATTTCGACACTGGCATTTTTCGCTCATGGAACCTTGAAATCAACCTCTTCGCTTCTTTGTTCGCATCTCCCTTTTCTGTAGTTTACTTAATGGGAGTCAAGGTGGTGATTAAAGATGATCAGCAGGGTCAAAACCACTTCTGTGAGAACACATAGATCATTCGGACCACTTAGGTCTTCTAATCAAACAGAGAAAATCTTTGTCTACAACTTCAGCGTACTATAAGTTCGAAGGCCAGTGCTCTTTTTTTCATGTATTATTTTACTTACGTTACGTTGTTTGTTAAGTCTTTCAACCTCCTGGAGGTGGTTATCTCGGCCGATTATTTTACTTGTCGAAAAAGTGTTGATTAGTCGACTAACTGGTGAAAAATAATCGATAATCGAAAACCGATCGATTAGGAAAATTAATTTATTTTTTATTGACCTAATTCTAACTAGATGTTTGTTCAAGTGACGCTGAAAAGGAGGGCAGCTGACATATTCTATTGTTATGAGGGCGATGTACACATGGGATGCATCAGCACGTTAAGCAATCATTGTGACACACAAAAACGGAAGAAAGGGGGATGGGGGTGTAAGTGGCGAAACTGATATTCACTCGTGTGTTCATACATGAAGTACAATCACTAACAGACTTACACTAGGGCAGGGTCGAAACTCAGTATACAAGTAGCTGCTTTAGCTAGTTAGTTACTTAGATGGTTAATTAGTTTAAGTTGGTTGGTTGGTTGGTTGGTTGGTTGGTTGGTTGGTTGATTGGTTGGTTGGTTGGTGGATGGCTGGTTGGTTTTTTGGTTGGTTGGATGGTTGTTTTTTTGGTATGTTACTTGATTGCTTGCTTGCTTGCTTGGTTGTTGGTTGGTTGGTTGGTTGGTTGGCTAGTTGGTTGGCCGGTCGGTCTGTTGATCCATCGATCGGTTGGTTGGTCAGTTGGTTGGTTGTTAGTTGAAATGCCTGGATGAGTGTGAGTGTATGCATACAATTGTGTGTATTCTCTCATTCCTAGTCCTGAGTTCACGCCTTCTGCTTACTCACTGTGAATGAGTAACGTCATAATGTACTTTCTATCGACCATATTTATTGAGTTAGCCAACCTGGCAAACATCAGCGTACACCAGATGGCAACTAAACATTACAGAATGTAAAACCCCCAACCTTTCAATGTGTTTATTGATCAACATTGAGCTGATTTCTTAGGGACATACAAATGGAACACCAGCAAATAAATGATCTCTATTTCGACCTAAACGTTTGGGGCCATGCCAGCTTAACGAAACCTGGAGAGAAAAAAAAAATGTCGGTCCCATTTTCTTAAACTGCTATTTTGAATGTTTTGTTTTTTTTGTTTTGGTATTAGAAGAGGCATAGTAATGACGTTTGTCTTAAAACGTTCCTTCGAGACTGAGTCAATTGCAATTTATCACGGACATGTTAAATAAATGTTCAAACATTCACTGAATCAGAACAAAGAATATCAAAGCTTGCTGGTGATATATAATGTTATTTTCTTCAAAAGAATATATACATTATCACAATTTAACCTAAAGTGTATTAATTTATAAAGTTGTACATGTATCTCATGCGGACAACGCTGGTAACAATGACCAATTTCCAAGCTGTTTTATATGGATTGTGCATTTTTTTTGTAATATCAAGTGTACAAATGTCACTCAGTGCTTTTTGGTAAAAATCACTTTTTACTATGGAATTCATGCACACGCATATAGGAAGCCGTTGCTATTTGACCGATTTCTCCGCCAGATGGATCTCGATATAAGGCCATCAGGATGTTACAAACAACTCAGCTATGGTGTACTGACGTATTTTGACAAAATGCCCCTTTCTGTTTCCCCAAACGCAGTTCGATCATTTTTCTACGTACTTGACAATGACTTCTCAATCCACTGCAACACTTCCCTTTCCAAAATTTTATTTTGCTAGCTATATCTAAAACGAGACATCACAAAAGTAAACAGCAATCTTTTCGAAACATGGTTTCATGGTAAATGTGTTTTGTAAAAGTGCGTCGGTTTACACACAGTCACTTTTGCTCATCGATACCTATCGATGCCCTATCCTACATCTCGTAAAATGCGCGTCATCAGCGTCATACGATTAGGGGGACTTTCGCGAAACGCCCGTCCGCCAACGGTGGCAATAAAAATTGTCTCCAATAAGTGCACACTGCCTCCCCACTCACAAGTACACGTGTTCCTACAAAAAAGCCGGCGCTAGAAACATCACAACAAAACATTACACATTGCCATGGCAACCTCCATCGACTGATTATGTTTACCGTTCTACATCATGTTTACGTCATTTTCGGAATAAAGACAATACAATCATCCATCCGCTGTATGCAGACTGGGCAAGGCAGACAGTACAGTGTAAAAAAATAAACAGTCGACTACACAACTGAAGTATATAAAATGTATGAAATCTATTACTAAAAAAATCCGGGGTCGCGGTGGCCATGTGGTAGGTGTCCGCTTTGTGGTAAACAACTCGCGTCGCGCGTTGCGGTTTCGATTCGCAGATCCTGCCATTGCGGGGATGGAAGGAAAAGAAGATCGAAATTAGCATTTTTTTTTCAGTGACTTAACAGTCCCCTGGCTCTTTGGGCTGGGAATCCCGACATCGATGAAGAGTAGGCGGAGTACTCTTGTCCGGGCAAAATTTCCAAATTCCTACCCACAAAAATTCTCTCAATAAAAGAAAAGGCAACTTAAAGCAGAGATAATCCCTACTTTCATAGGAGTGAAAGGCTCGAAAAAAAAAAAAAACAACTTAAAAGCCAAACAAGAGAAATCCATGACACATACAACAGCCTATACCATTTGAGCGACACCTGTATACCACAAATAGGTCCGCGATCGACGTGTTCAACAAACATCAATATTGTTCCTTTGCTACTCATACAACACGAAATATATAAGGTATTTGATTGCTCACAACGGCAAATTTTGGGGCAACTGTTAAATGATTCTGCTTTTTAGAGTTGTCAACCCGACTACGCCTGGAGATCAATGGTGAATCACAGTTGCTAAGGCAAACATATATTGAATTTCATGCTGAATCACTATATCATTATGCTACACCGATCGTTGCTGAATCACTGAATCCATAAAGGCTTTGTGGCATGTGTTTCGCTTTGTTTTGGCCTTCCACTTCTTACATTTATATATTTTTGCAAAATCGCTGTGGTTTGGAGACGGTTGTGCGTTCATACACTCTGTTATTGATTCTGTGTTATTTTATCGTTTTTATTACCCCGACTCTCTCTCCCTCTCTCTCATTCCCGTTCGCTCTCTCGCTTTCTCTCTCTCTCGTTGTGTTGGTTCTTTTGTGCTAAATCTGCTATAGACAGTTAAATGTCTCCACAAATATAATCTATACGCGGTTTTGCTTAAGACAAGCTGCAGTGGTAAACCTTTAAGAACTTAGAATAATTTTTTTGGACCAGATGGTGTCCTAAATTATCGATGAATTAAATAAACTACTCATGGCATTAGCAGGATCTCCCTGATGTTTACTGCCTTACAAACATTGATCTATCCTCATTTTTTTGTTTCACAGCACGCAAATTAACACTAAATGACAGAACTGGATCTATTCATCGCTGAAAATGGTATGAAGGCTTCGGGTTGAAACACATAATTTTATTGACTCACGTAAGAATGCTAAACACTATAAGTATTTAAAGCCTGCCCCAAAGTAAGTAAAAATGTAAATTATCTGCTAAACTTGCCATCTTCATGTCGTACGTCTTGGGTAAAGTTAAGAGCATGGCTGGGCTCATTACATCGATATGCCTCGACAACCAGAGATGATAGTGAGAAAGAATGTGTGTGTGCCTGTGCCATGAAGTACACGGCGGTGGGGTGAAAAGCCACTTCGCCTCCCGACGCTCCCCGCGTGGTCACATGCCCTTATTTTATCATATCCATACTTAATAATAATAATTTAATTAATTTATTTATTACTATTCCCAAGCTCTGATCCAGGGGAAGGCGGACAACATAGAAACATTAAAAATAAAACAATAAAGGCTATGCGCCCAATTTTATCCTTTGGCATTTTGATTTTACAGGTGTCCTTCGGGGCACGTGGGTATGTGAGTTTATGGACACGCATGGAGAGCTGCCAACTTTGCCGCGGCCTGACATGGTTACCAACAAAAGCTGAGATAATCTCTGCAGAAACGGAGATTGAAAGGCTTATTAAAACTTGACTTGACTGGACGACCAGAGAGGCTACGGGATCCTGGTAGCCGTAAACAAAAGTAAACATAAACTATATCTCATATGGACAATGGTGGTACATGTAATAGACCAACTAACCTGTTTCCAAACTGCTTTTTATGACAAACTGAAGTACACATATGCGGCGGTACACATATCATTTTGGCAAACATATGAGATGCGACACGATGAAATCAGGCTCTCGTCAAATTCTGAGCATATGAAGTTATTGGTATCACTGTGAAGATTATTCATTTCCCTTTCAGTGTGTGAAAAAAATTATTGCTCTATCTTAAGTAGAAGCTGAGATATTGGCAATTAAAGACGATGGTGGTGACAAGTTGCTGCAGTTGAATTTACTGAGAAAATGGCTGATCACTTTTGTAAATCCTTATTAATCCTTGTTAGGCCCTGCCACTAAATTAGACTTTTTGGGCTTTTACTCCATCTATTTCAGTAAACTGAACTCTGAAATGCATTTCTAGATTGATATAGAAAGTTTTGGTAAAGAAAAAAAATGCGTTAAAAATTCATTCATTGTTGAAAAAACACGTGATTTCTCCGGTCGGCTCAATTTGACGAGCGCCTGATTTCATCGTGCCGCGTCTCATATTATTTACAGATTTATCCCACTGTCCCAAAGAATGCACACATTTTTCGTGAGGATTACGTTGATTATAATAGTTTGTGACTTAGCAAGGCACGTACACCCCTCCTGGCCTGATCAGTTGTGAACGACCTTCGCCCGGGCTAGATACATGCAAGCTCACGCACTTGTGACAAAGCGCATTTACCGTGAAAATATGTGTTTCGAGAAAATCGAGATTTAGTTATGGCATCTCTCATACAACAGCTAGCCAAACAAGGGCAGTGTTTAAGGAATGACGTGACACAATGAAGATTGTCTTTCACTATCATGATTAGTTATGGAAGGTTGTGACAAAAAGTTGTCAGATATTGTCCCACAGTTATGGACATAACGAATGACACTTTTTTCATTCGGTATTTTCCCTTTTCGTACTCACAAGTGACTACAAATTTACCTCATTTGTAACGTGTACCACGTAAGTTCGAAATGTGTACACTTTTCTTCTGTGAGTATATAAAAAAAAAAAAAGGAAAATATCAATGAAAAAAAAAAGTGTCATTCATGGTGTGTAATCATTGGGACAAAAAACACGCATGACCCTTTTGTCACAGACTCAAATTCGAATGGGTGGGGGAAAATAGAGCGAAAGGCTGGAAATCCCCGTGTCTATTTTTGACAGGGGGTACAAATACTTCAAATCGTTCACAAGTTTGCTTCCCTTTTCCGTTTGGCCCTGCTACGGTGGGTAGGAAATGTATGGCTAACACTCTACGTTGTGAGCCTATTGAACCCAGATGCCCTCCGAATAATAGTAGCAGTGATAGCGTTAATGATATTATAACGTAGGAAAACGCCTGACATACTTCCGGCGTCGGGTTTTTCCCGACATCTTGTCTTCTACTATTGTTGCGAGATTTCGTGGTGGAGCGTAATACACATCTGTCAGTTCTACTTTTTATCAGGAGGTACAAACACTCCGCCGGGGATTTCCAGGTCTGTGCTTAGTCGAATATGAACTAATAAACTGCGACGAAAAAGGCGTTTGATCAAAGTACGGCACAATTGTTTCCACTTCACTCAGCCCACTGCTGTGCTGCACTGTTGAGCACCATCAATTTTTTTCCGTACCACCGGCCACAAACAGTTCGCTTTTTATCCTCTCTGGTCAAATGTTGCAAAAATTAGGATGGATGCACTACTGCACTAGTAGGGAAGTAATGAAATTGCCAGAAATCTGACTACTGCAGACACGCATCTCCCGTGGAACTAATGATACTTAATCTTGCCAGTGCCCAGGAGCCACCAAGAACATCTTCGTGCCACTGCCAAGACAAGGAAATGAGTCATTTTTACAGCTATCTAGGTTGCTTCCCGTTGTCAAGTGCAAGAGGTATATTGCAAACATCGTTAAAAAAGAAAACCCACTTTCACTTCTGTTATTTGAAACCTGTGAAGCAAAAAGTAATGAAAAATTTGTCACGATGAAAAAAAAAATATGCTCATTACATGGTGAATTTTTTCAGAATTTTCCATTATTCATGTTTCAAATAAGAGCAAAGGTGATATTTTTCTTTATACCTCTTGGACTTGGTAAAGGGATGCCATTTGGCTGGGGTTAAAAATGGGTCATTGTGATGGTATAGTCATGTAAAAAGATTCAGTGACCTTAGTAAAACCTTTCGGACAATCGAAAAAGCTCTAGGTCAAAAGGCAGAAGAAAAGACGGACCGGACAACATTCAGGAATGGACGAAGAAAACATTTGAGGAGACCTAGGCTTTAGCCCACAATCGCTACGGATTGAGAAGCCTAGTGCATAGCCGACTTGTCAGAAAGTGTCTGTTAAATCCACCAGCTTCTTCTTTATATTTTGATATGTAATGTATCAATCGCAAGGGTTCGGTCAAAACTAAACACAGACTTTCTTCTACTCCCAATGGTTTTGGGTAGGAATATTCAACCTACAGAGCATCGGCACGACTTCGAGCATATTGCACTGCATGACGCCAAATCGGTTATCAAAGACAGCCATGTATAAAAATGTAGAACAATATGTATAGATTGTAGAGTATGAAAAGGGCAAACGGGTTATCAAAATCACTTTGGTACAAAAAAATACAAAGGCCTCATGGTTATATTACGTAATCACGATGGATTTGCAGTTTCATTTGCGTGTGTGTGTGTAACATGAAGAAGGCATGAATGTCGTCAATATGCCATCATAGCTTGAATATTTAACCCTCTAAAGCTCGGAGCAGCTTTAAAACTAAATTACAGTGCTGTCCTAAAAACAGCCATGAATTTCCATAGCCTTTACAAGGAGAGCTCTAAGCTGACTGAATATTCGTTCCTTCCAAGTCAATGCCGTAAAATTAAGATCTCACATAACATGACCAACATGCTCTCAGCACTGACTCATCTGAAACCATCCCTCACTGTATCAAATATATCACTCTGAACGTTAAAGCTTTATTTTCGGCGGGAACACGTAGTACTCTAATTCCAATTCGACAAATTTTCACCCTGCGCAATCTATGACTGGACTGATTATGTCAGCGGTATGTTCATAATGACCAGATACACCCACAGTTATGCAATATCTCAGGTCAACCGGCTGGGCACAGCGCATTTTCTAACTTAACATTTGACATAGAATTACTTTTACATAACCACCCTGAATCTACGCATTACAGTATCAACTTTCCCATAAAGAGGTATCATTTCCAAAATGCAACTGAAACCTATGTTTGTCCGCTCTCTATAGATGTCAATTTATAATTTCTAAGCTTTAGCCATTTGTCTATTTATTCATTCAGTATTTATTTATTTGTGTATTTATTTATTTATTCATTAATTCAGTCATTCATTCACTCATTCATTAATTATTTATCCATTCATTTTTATATCAATTCCTATTGCACACCCACTACTAATATAGTTCCAATTCAGTGTTTTTCAAGCGGCTAACTTTTCCGATTTCAAAAATCTCTTTGCTTCAGAATCTGAAATACGAACTTTTCAACATCCCAATCTGACGTCAGCCACATACTTTCAGTGTCGCCTATTTGCTTCGAAAGTTTCCTCTCGCTATTGCACGAAGTACCTGTGGGTAACTGACCCATAAATGTCATAAAAACTGGGGGTAATGGGCATAAAACAACACTAAGGGACAGCCCTTGTTTCCGTGTATATAAATATGTAGTACTCCTGTGAAGCATGGGCAGGGCATTTATTTGGCTGATACCTACAAAATATCCTACTTGTATCTGGTCAAGCAGGCATGGTTAGCGTGGAAATTTTCGTGAGCCCCTTTCTTTTCTCTCCTCTCCCCCTCTCTGCTCTCTCTCTCTCTCTCTCTCTCGCTCTCTCTCTCTCTCTCTCTCTGTGTGTGTGTGTGTGTGTGTGTGTGCTCTCTTTCTCTGGCTATTTGTCTGTCTGTCTGCCTCTATCTGTCTCTTTCTCGCTCCCTGTGTTCTCTCTCTATATATATATTTGTCTGTCTGTTTGTCGGCCTGTCTCTTTCTCTCTATTTCTCTCTTCCTCTATCTCGGGCGCTAACTCACATAGAGCAAAACCAAATTTTATGAAATGGTTTGTTTTCTATACAATAACAGATATGCCAAATTCTCAGTCACAAATTTCAGACTGCGAACAGAAATCAGTCTTACATTCTATGGAAATAACTGAGGACGTTCTTATAAGTTTACCATTACACAGCTCTAAGGAAATGCCTACCTTCAACTGGACTAGCTCGGACTGGGAACTCTCTAGGTACAACATCCAGTATCACCAAAGCATTTAATTAGTGTCAGTTTTGTCAAATGGTGGCACTCACAGTCTTGGCTGGCAATAATTTACAATCCAAACTTTTCTCATGAATCAACTGATAACTGAAGCAAATCTACAAACAAGAAGAACACACCAAATAGCAACAGAACTTCACAAAAAAAAAAAAGATTTTCTTTTCACAAGCCACATCCGGAATTCACACCAATGATTAACAATGATAACATTTGGGGAGTGGAACTGCATAGGGTCCTTGGTCGATTTTCTTTTCTTTTAAATCATTTTTCCTTCTCTTTTGGGTCGATTTTTCTGTTATTTTAAGTCGGTTTTTCTTTTTTTTTTTCCCTTAAAGGTCTATTTTAAGTCGATTTTTCTTTTCTTTTAAGCCGATTTTCCTTTCTTTTAAGTCGATTTTTCTGTTCTAACAAGTCGTTTCTTCTTTTTTCTTTTTAAGAAGTCTAATGCCGATTTTTCTTTTCTTTTAAACTGAGTTTTCTTTTCTTTTTACTATTATTATTACTATCATCATTGTTATTGCCGGTATTGTTATTATTACTGCTTGATTTATGCTCCCTGTGGCATTTATATGGTTAGCCTTTGCTGCCTATTCCTGTTTCGTTGTCCTGCAAAACTGAGCTAAAACATAAACAAAAATACGACCAAGATCTAGATTCATCGATGTCAAAACACACAAATATGAGTATGTAGTCAAAAGCTCCAACCTACTCTGATCATTCAGCACTTCACTCCCCAAACATTGTCTTAAAGGAACATGCCAACGCTCGTTTTAAAGGAGTGACTTGCCGAGCCGAAATCTTGTGGGTCCTTTCAGCACTTGAGAAACACAAAACAGCCCCAGAATTTAAAAACCATTTCCTTTTCACATCAAGGATTCACCAATGACCAATGATAACAACAGGCACTGCATATATGGACACAAGTCACTCGTGTTAAGTGAAAAGGGGTGACTGAACGAGCCAAAGCCTTGGGGTCCTATTGACTGGGAAGTCCGGTCGAGTAGTAAATAGGATGTGAGAGACCTCCGCTCCGCACAGGCCTAATATTATTATGTACTAGTTTACTGTCAGTAATTACCGGATGTAAACATCCAATGTGTTTTCCTTTGCCTTATTCGTCGACCAGTTCTTTACTACATCTACAGCCTAACCCTTCATTATCTTTGAGATCAATGGCCCGTCTCCTTAGTACACAAGTGTAAGGTGTGTCACGGAAGTGTTCCGTTATCGAAAAAAGGCAACGCCAAAACGAGTGGGGGCAAAGATGGGACAAAGCAGATAATCGTAGGATTAACCGTAGACGTGTCAAGAGCTCGTTCTGCTCGAACTCGCTCATAATACCAGTATTTTCCATGAGCTACTTTCCATATTACACTGACAGTAACAAGGTTTTTGTGTTGTTTTTGTCATATAAAAGTGGGTGTGTGGTGTCGGTGTCCTAGTGATTGGACCATAGAACTCGGGATCAAATGTTCCGGGTTCGAATCCTGACTGTTCCCGACATTTTGTCCTTGGGACAGACAATTTAGCACCCATTTTCGACTCGATCCAGATTAAAATGGGTTCCCGTCTACAGACACTGAATTTCACTCTTAGATTGATAAGGATTTAAGTGCCTAACAGGCAGCCGCCTTGTATGTTTCCCAGGAGGCTGAGAACGCCCGTGTCTCCAGTGGGTCTATCGAGGTAATTAATAGATTGTAAAGCACTTAGAGCCTTTGCTGCACAGGAATAAGCACTACAGTATATAAATGCTCTCTATTATTTGTCTGGGCTCTGGGAAAACCGGTCACAAGGAGACTTTTCGGGAAAACCGGTCACAAGGAGACTTTTCAATTTTAAATCAAATGCATATTACAGGAGGCTGATAACTGCCATACGCTCAAAACTCATATTATTGTTAAGGTACAGTACAGAATTTCTGATTTGATATAAATTTTTGGAAATGTTGAGAAGTTCGGAAGCGTTTTTTTTTTTTTTTTTTAAACTGTCTAAAGTTTTTCTTTCATTTGACAATTACTCACAACCCTATAATACAGTTTTCTCCACAACAGTACCCATTTAGGTCTAACAAATCACAGTATATTGAACACTAATAGATACATCATTGTAGAAACATAAAAACACACGGCCTGTTTCATCTTGCATGTTTTGGGTTATAAGAAACGAAAAACAAGTCAGTTGGACACTTGGACCACTGAACCTGAAAGTGTAATAATAAAGTAAAGGCACGGGGAAGCTTGTCCGACAGGTCCGGCTAGCTGGGTGCTCGACCTTTTCACATACCTCACCCCCCCCCTCCCCCTTTTTTTCCTGTCCCCCCCCCCCTCTCCCCACCA
>JBCEWB010419065.1:0-20333 GCA_039654565.1 Peronia peronii | reverse complement strand
GGGGTGACCTGTTGCTGCAGCTCAATTTAGTGAGAAAATGGCCAATCACTTTTGTAAATCCTTATTAATCTTTGTTACCCGCTGCCGCTAAACTGCAATTTTGGGCCCTTTACTCAATCTATTTCAGCAATTTTAACTCCGAAATGCATTGTTAGATTGATATTGAAGGATTTTGTGAAGAAAAAAAATTACATTGAAAATTCGTTTAATATTGAAAAACACGTGATTTCTCTGGTCGGCTCAGTTTGACGAGCACCTGATTTCATTGTGTCACGTGTCATATTGACACTGACTTTTCATTACACCTGCATATGACTTTTTAAGAATGATAAAAAAGTAGAATTGAAAGCATAGTGATCGAGCAGTAGGAATGGGTGGACTGATTTCTTATTTTGTCTCTTTGTAAGTACCTTTTGTCCACTGATCTTCAAAAAAAGTCGAATGAGAATGAGTCTGTCAAGGAGGAAGATGTTAAATATCAACAGTGATAAACTAATGGATAGTCTAGATGTACTGATGATCAGCATCAGACTAATAAAGAAGATTGCGCTGAGTATGTCATTATATGAATCATTACTGTATCAAAACACATAGTTCATCAATCACGATAGTTCATCAATCATGATGTATAATTAACATCAGTGGCAGAAACACTGAGACTTGATGAACAATAGACCCTTTATCATTGCATTATCATCAGACTTTTCTTACTATGTGTTGCTGGGCAAAGAGATGAGATAAACAGAAAGATTCTTAGTTTAAACATATGCAGAGAACTAGCACTCTGGGAATGCCATAGATAATATATAGACAGTAGATTGTAAACTGCTTAGAGCCTGTACTGCATGGGAATAAGAAGTAAGCTCTGGATAAATGCTGGCTATTTTTATTACTATTGTTGAATGGGATGTATTTCTAGTGAGAGGAAAGATCCAGTAATGAAACTCAAACATTAAAGTCTTACCCGAAAGATAAAAACAAGACATGGCTGTCATACTTGAACAATAATGATAATATATAGCATTATATAGCACTTATTCCTGTGCTCCCATAATCCTCTGAGAGCTTAAAGTCTAGTAATAACAAGTGGAGAAAACATCAGCAAGTATATGAAAAAAATATGTGGTTCCATTTTTTAATTGTTGGCAGAGCTTTACCCCCACTGTGTTTAACTCTTCAACCATCTGATAGTGTTCAAATCCTAACAAAGAGGGTCTCTATTGTGACAAACAATTAACCATTGTAAATGCTGTCAGGCAGATGTCTTGTGCCATGCTCTTTCTTTATGAAAATCCTTTTTGAGTAGATCATGTAAAACATAATTTTTTTTTTTCCCTCATTTACTTTTCGTGTTAATTGTTAACTTTTGATTCACGTGGTTCAGTTTATCATCAATTACATTGAATGTGTCTGCCTTAACAGTTGCCCACTTGATCACCACTTTATGCTTTTATTGTGTCTATTACATATGCTTATAAAAAATATGTTTTATTTCATATTGTTCATGTATAACCAATCTTCACTTGTGATGTATGATCTGGAGTGGGAGGTAAATTTTATTTCCCACTCTTTCATTGCTTGTCAAATAAAAAAAAGATTGCTTTTGTACAAAGCTATCATTGGAAATTTCATAGAAATAACAATTGTTCAGAATGAAATGATAATGATTGTATTGTACAATGTCATATTGAATTTCCAGTATTATAAATAGCTGTTAGATATGGTAATGTTAATTTCACAGTTTATACAGTTTACAGTCAGGCTTGCATGTTGTGAAAGATGAAAAAAAAAAGAGATTTTGTGTAACAAGTTTTCTTCTTGTGAAGTGAATGTGAAGTTGTTTAGAAGTGTTGGTTGGTTGCTGGTTGATGAGCATCATTGAGTGATGGGAGACTGTGGTGTCCCACTCTGCAAGGTTCTGACTTAGAGGGTTTACTACGTCTTTGTCTGTTGGCTTCAGTCTGTAGAGTATGTGACTCCTCAAACTTGCTCAGAAAGTCTGTCTCAACTCCAAGCACTCAGAGGCTATGGTTTCCCATCTGCTGAGATCAAAATTCCAAGGCTTGTAGATTTTTTTTGCAGACATGTTTGTATCAAAGCTGTGGGGTTTAGAGTGTAATTTATATAATTTATATACTTGCCATTGGACAAAACAGACTAGTAAGAAAGAAATGAGTGCCATGAACATGCTGGAAATTTTTTATGATGACTACCTATGTGTAATATGGGAATTTAGTGTCAAGTTGGGCATGATGTAATGGTGGTTTGCATGTAGAATAACTGTGATTGAAATTTTTGATTTGAATTGTTGTTCTATAATCTTGTATTTTAGACAAAACTTTGAAATTGTACCCTCGAATACGCTTGACTAAACCTTGCCATGTAGTAAATTTTACTCAGACCATTCCATTGAATAAATGTGACTAAAATTTTTCATGGATTAGACTCATCATATGGTATGAATGAGAATAAATGTTACCTTATCTTTGACATGGAATAAATGAGACTGAAATCATTATATTGAATGAATGTGATTAAATTTTGGGGGGAAATCACAGTGACATCAATATAATATATGAAAGTGACTACCAAAAAAAAAAACCGAAACTGAAATAAAATGAATGTGAATAAAACTTTATACGGAATGAATGTGACTTGAGCTGTGACATGAGCAGCTGTGACTAAAACCATCATATACTGTTTATTTTGAATTTTTACTTTGAATAAATGTTATGATAACTTTGACATGGAATAAATGAACTTTTCCAAGACTATAATTTGTCAGTGACTAACATGAACAAATGAAGTCATATGTGGTGTCGGTTATTCAGAATTGAGTGTTTCAGATGCTAGTAAGGGAGGAAATATTTAACAAACTGATAAGTGGTTGATGTGAAATTGTTTTCATTCACAAGCCCTTGAATCTAGTCCTAATGTACGAATTACCATAGTCACAGCGAGTTATGCGAATAGACAAAATAGGTAAGTGATCTATTATAGATTGGAAAAGTAATTCGTCCAACGTCAGGTGATTGATTGTGTCTACGCCATCCTGAATAAAAGTAGTTGCTTCCTGTATTGTGGTATGTAGGCAAGATGAAGTCTGAAGCATTAATTTGCTACATGGATATGAGGTAAGATTTTTACAGGCATGTCTTGTTATTGCATGAGATACTGGCAAAACTTACAACATGAATATTGATTACGTGGGATGAGGAATATACATCGAAGAAATTTTTATTTCCTAGGCAGATATTGCATGTGGTTTTTTTTTGCTTATTCATTTATCTTATGTATCTTTCATTCACTACTAAGATATTGATGTGAACTGATACTAGATTCAACATTTGTGGTTTTAAATTGTCTTGAGGATTAAAAAAAGGAAAGAAAAGAAGAAATAAAGAACATAGTTAAAGAAAAAAAAAAAAGCTTTAACAAAAATATTGAAAGCTTACCAAATAGCTGCCAATCAATAAATAAATAGATATATACTTAAACTTATATTTGTCACTTGTCTAGTCAGCTATCACACTGAGAAAAAAAAACTGGAGCAGTGCGGTTTGCATGTATTCTTATAATGATTTGTCTCTTAGCAGAGCTGTCCTTTCTCTGTCTTTATTGTAATTGTTTTGTTATGCTTGTAGATACATCTGTTATGTGATTACCTTGACTGGTCATGTGTTCTGCAGGTGTTTTCATATGGAAGTTGTGATGCATGAATTTGTGACAGTTTAGAATGTAACCAATTTGATTTATTTACTGCGTGATTTGGAGAAAGTTGTATGTGCCACAGCTTAGATATCGGGAAAAGTATTTATAGAATTATTTGTCAGTGGATGTTTTTCTCTTTGCTGTTTGCATGAGAATTTTTATTTCTTTTTACACTTTTATCTAAATATTGTTGTTGAATTATAGGTTTATGTCTTGGCATGATTTAGTTTTTGTGAGCTGATGTGATATACAGTGTTAGATTGTGGTGAAAAGTTTCATTGGAGAAAACTGGAAGGTTTTTGAGCACTGCTCACATAGAAACCGTCTGAGGTCATCATTCTTGCAGGGCTATCTTTACATCAGATCCGCTTATTTGTGGAAAAAAAAAAAGATATTTCAGCACAAAGATTATACACATTGTTTAGTCATAACTGTAATAAAATGGCATATCTGGCAGATCATTAACTGCCACACAATTCTCCAAGACTGGCCTCATCCTCTGTCAGATCGTATTGATGCTGTAGCAATTTTGTTGGGTGTCTTTTGCCCTAAACTTGAATCCTGTATCCAGGCAGTGATTGAAACAATATCAGTTGCACAACAATTCACAAAATGTAGAATATCCCAGAATTATAATTCTTCATGTGTCCAGTGAACTTCCAGTTGTTTAAGTAACACAGTCGTTCAATATAAACTTGTGCTCCAATATAGCGTGACATGTTAGTTTTTGTGGAATTAAGATCCCAAAAAAAAAATAAAGTTATGACTTTTGACAAGAAAGATGGAGTAAAAAGGCAATTCTGTGCTACTGTTTGACATAGATTTTGTAATTCAAGATATAGCACAAGCACCTGATGTCATCATTTCTTACTGGTAAAAGAATGCATTATAAACTGAAGCCACAGAGTTTCCCCAGCTGAAACTTAGAAGTGTAACTTTTATTTTCTTATTACCTGAACTGAATCTTTGACCACGGAACAGGTTTAAATTTATAAATTATCTGGAGAGGAATTACAGCCAACCCATAAAACAGATTTGTCCCAAACATTTAAGTGCATTGCTGAGAGCATCCAGTAGAGGGAGCCAGTTGACACAAATGAAAACTAAGGGGGAGAAGAACAAATGGCCATTTTTTAATCCATTTTGAACACTACGGTCCATTGGTCTAATCCTCTGCCTTAATCATTCCACCTAGAAGATCGGAAGGAACTGTGAAAATATGGTTACTGTCAGAAGTAGAGAAATCTTCAAAAAGAAAATTTCAGTTTTCTGCGATTTTTAAGAAGTGGACTTAGTATGTGGTCCTTTCCATTGGACTTGAAATGTAATTTAATACCTGAAAGTAGAATTCCTTAAAATCTTTTTAAAGCTGGAACGATTCTAGAGAAATAGCGAACAATCATACATTTCCTAGAAGTTACAAAGGGTATGATTCACTGTGTTTGGGATACGTGATTTTGTATGTAAACATTGTGTTTAATATGTTTGTATTTAATATGTAAATAAACCAGTTGACCATAAGCCAGATGGCATTTCCTGTGTCAGGATTTGGCCAGGCTTACATATCTCATTCAAAGGTTGTGACTTGTAATTATCCATTCCTCAAACAAGGTTGTCAATGGATATTTTTTTCTACTCACCGCTGTGCCTCAAATTATGCCAGACTTTATTCAGTAGTATACCTGCATACTTAAAGGAAAAGATCAGAAGCATGTGTATTTCATGACAAGCTATATTATTTTTGACATATTGACAGGTCTTTAGGAAATGCTCTTGAAACTTTGTCAATTTGAATGTCAATGTCAAGTCCGGAATTAACATGATTAAAAAGAAAGTGAAGGAGAAACAAAAAAGCAGGAAATTTATATAAATTATAACATCCCCAGCTCCGAATGATAAAATGACATTTTTACTCATTTTATTTTTGGTGAGTTATTTTTGAAACATTCCGAAGTTTTCAAGGTTGTGACTTTGACTTTCTTTCTTCTTTTTTCAAAGGCCCATGGATAACAGTGGCTTTTTGCCACCTTGGTCTGTTAAAATAGAACAGCTTTTACATTAAATTTCTTAACCCAAAGTCTACATATATATATGTATATAGATATATAAAGTTGCATATGTAATTGTTGCTTATTTTACTATGTGAGGAATGAATTGTCAGCTGATGATCAGACAACTTTAGTGGACTCACATATTATGTGGCAAGGCATGCAAAAGTGACTATAATCAGCATACTGTCCAGTATGGAGGGATTGCCGGGATGTCTTTGAGCCATAATTCATCTACAGAGTTGCTGGTGCTTTATTTGCTGTTGTATGATCAGGTTTGGGACTGTTCACTAGTCATGAGAGACAGAATGATAAGGTTGAGCCATTGGTGTTCGGTGTCTGACATGGGTGGTGACATAATACATGTAGTATCTAACAAACCTCTACACAAGGAAATCTCTGCTTACAGTGTGGCATGCCCCGTACATGTTTTACTGCATGGGGAGATATTTAGATTATACAGCACTAGGTTGCAGATGCATCAGATATCATTCATTATTGATATAAAAGTAGAGCCAGCATTGATGTATCAAATCAGTATATCCCCAGAGGCGTGATCATAAACGCCATATACATCTTTGCTGAATGGGAGAATATGAATATTATATAGCACAAGTTTACAAGCACACCAAATATCATCGAATTGGTAAAATATCACAGCCTGTTATATTGATATATCAAACCAGTCGGAGTGATCTCAAATACCATATATTTCTGTGCTTGCCTTCCAATAAATAGCAATGATCTAGATGGGCAGGTGCAAAGATGCCATCTTATGGACTGGTGGGCAGGTTCTAGTCATCAGTGACACCAACACCCCACCAGAGACCAAGTTGTGCCCTCCCATAAGAATTCAAGAGAAAGTCAGGATACATCTTCGCTCTTCTCTCACAAAACAGCAAATCAGACAAATACAAGTAACTGCATAAAGATCTTATGCCCCAGCAGACCTCCGCATGGACTCGGGGGTCTTTTTGTGTCATCTCAGAATCCAAAAGAAATTGAATATCCTCAGATCAGAATACAACGAATAAACTAGGAGGAGAGGCCTCATAGAAACCTAATCCTCAACAAGTTATTCTTTACTCGACTACCACTAGAGACTCCTATCACAGTTTATGACTCCAGTGATTGCCCGCTGATCTTGCTGTGACATCAGCTGCCTCTGTAAATAGCTGCCTTTATTTCATGTCTGCGAATGTTTTAGGAGAGCCTCCTTCTATCATCATCTTCTATATGAATCAGTACTTGCTGTGCATGGGCCAGATTTAGTAGTGAGGATTCTCTTTACCTTGCATTTTCAAGTCTTTGCTGTTTGATTAGTGAGTTTGTCCATCAGTTTTGCATTTCATTGCTGCTTGATAAATTGAATATATTCCCTTGTTTTTATGGTCGGTTTTGCTCGCTAGCTGACCTACTCAATTTGATAATATGATTGTTATGATAATATATGTGCTGATTCTTTCTGCCTGCAGTATTGGGCAAATGATAATCTATTCTTTGTCAGTAGGCCAGTATGAACCCAGTTATTTGCATGGCCTACATATTACTTGCATACCCTGACCTCTCATAAACGTGTTCATCGCATACACATTTCGGTGATAAACATAAAATACGATTGACCTGCCACATATTAATAAATTCTCACATACTTTAAAAAATTGCAAGGAATACTTTCACACATCATTAGCAGACATCAAAATATTATCTATACTCTCATATGAAGAGACAAATACACTGACATAACAGTTCACACACGCCCACACACATGCACACATAATAATTCTCTTTCCAAACTCATTTGGCCTTTGTTTTTGATGAGACCTCGGATTTCTTAGCTCATAGCTCATGATGATTGCACATTGAAATAAAACAGAGCATCGTCTGCTTTTGAATAAACAACAAAACCTTTGTTGTCTGCCATATCTTCGTGTGATTTATGTTTTTATACACTGACTTGTATCACCTTTGGAATGACGTAACCCATCATCTCGACTTGCCATTTCTCCCATACATTTCGAAATCGTTTTCACTGTCTTTCCCTTCTCTCTCTCTCTCAGTGTGTGTGTGTCTCTCTCTGTCTCTCTCTCTGTGTCTCTCTGTCTGTCTGTATGTCTGTCTATCTCTCTCTCACTCTCGCTCTCGTGTGTCTTAATACATACAATTATGAAATTTGCAGGGCGACACCCTTCAACATTGGTGTCACTATGATCTCATTAGAATGACCAGCGAAAAGGTCCTTTTTCTCTCTCTTCTCTCTTTCTGTCTTCCTTCTCTCTCTCTCCCTCCTTCCCTCTTTCTGTCTTATCCTTTTAATCTTTGTAAGCTTACTCGTCCCACATCTTACACATTCAGCGTGCCATGCTCTGGTATATGTACACATTATTGACATTTGTCACACCTCCGTGAGAAACTGGTACAACCAGTAAATATACTTGGTGATCTTCCACACACTGTGAAAAAAACTCCTTATGCCTTCTAAATCATTGGACACATTTTGTATTCCAAAGCACGGCTGTTTGGGAGTTTACTTACAGTCAGAAGGAGTATTAGTAGGCCTTCTATAGCTGGGAGGATTTCAACAGCTTTGCGAGATGTATATAAATTTGGCACAATTGCTTCTTAACAAAGAATTAGCACACGCCGGTTGGGGGTCTTTTTACTTACCGTATATGAAATATAACCTGGAAAAATAACTGAAATTTATGACATGTCTGTCATTACCCCTGAGAGTGTCAAAACAAACTGCAGCAATGCAGTTTTTGTAAAAACAAAACAAAACGAAAAGGACTATAGGCCAGAATTATAAAATAGACCCACCACTAGTAGCGAGCTCCTGTGTTATTGGCCTAAGTCATTTGCAAAGTAATTTAAATGCGAAGTATGTAGCAAGAGCGAGTATCTGAGTTGAGCAGAGCGGTCCCTTGGCATTTCTTCCTTGAGTTAACGAAGACTTGAAAAGGGAGACAAAAATCTAACACTTAAACTGTCGAATAAGAAAATGATATACTACTGATCTTGATTTACTGCAAATAACCTGTGCATTTATTTTCGTCGAAAGAGGCGATATTTTGAAAATCGTGCCGCAACTGTTTGCCGTGGTCGCCATTCTATGTAAACTACCAATCTTTTGTCTGTTATTGGGCAATTTTGTTTGAGATAATTTTCATCGTATTCTAGCTCTAACATAAACAAGGCCTAGCCTTGTGCATGCATCTCTCTTTCTCTCTCTCTCTCTCTCTCTTTCTCTCTCTCTCTCATTTTATTTTAAAAAAATAGCCTCCCTTTTTTTTCAATCGTTTTTCTAAAATCCAACCTTCTGAATACATGTATAATGCTTCAGCTTCCAATCTATAATCTATAGGATCATCCAAATCAAAATTGGGTAGTATAGGAGTTTACGGACGTTAATAAACGGTTTTAAAATTAAAAAATTATCTGCAAATACACTTACATTCAGCCCGAGATCTAAATCTTGGTTTGAAATGCAAAATCATTTCTGCCCACTCATCTGCTGGTCCATGGACATCCTTGATTATTATTATTATGGTGAAAATCAGATCTATAGAAGATCAAAAACCATGTATATGTACATTATTTGGCCAGCATTAATTTTTTTTCACTGATTCCCAGTAGTAAGAGTTAATTGTAAGTCGACAGCTTGATGTAGATCTATTGATAACAGACTCAAATAACAGCGGACCCTCACCTCATCCTTCCCCACCATATGCATAATAGCATATTTATTTTAGACATTTTTATTTTACGCCCATAAACTCCGACATTACGCAGCAAAAGTGTTTGCAAATCCTATAATATATTAATTTGATATAATATGCACACAACATGAAGATTTTTTTTTTCCGTTTCTGCCGGAACTTCATCGTTGTAAGCGACGGTGTATCAGTACATAATTAATTTTACCGTCTACTACGCCCGGGGGGGGGGGGGGGGGGTCTTTACAGTTCTGCAATATGTTTCTTACGAATGCCTCTTAGGCCGACTCTTGAAGACAGCCTTCAGCTTTCTCCACTTCATCACCTATGAAAACAGAGAAGTTGCATCAGAACATTTGCCAGTACAATTATAATAGATCTAGATCGGCTCTTGACATGCACAGGGATATTGCGAGCGTCATTAGAGGTTTAGTTAGGCCAATTACATTCACGCGTCACTTCTTTCATGGAGACCTAACTGCTGTTATTCCACGCTTCTGGTGTTAGCAGATCAAGGTATCGATTATTTTCAGGTCCATTTACAATTAATACGGCTGATCAGCTGCACGCGGTGACTTAGCCTAGTTCTTCAGATTTCTCTCTTTAACCTCCACCCCCCCCCCCACCCTTCTCCTTCCCCTCGCATTACTCTCAGTTTGTGCTACTTTGGTGAATCAGGTGAAATCTAAACATTTTTAATAAATATTTATTTTGTCTTTTATTTACTCCTGACGCTGAGGATTTCCATTCTCTGACACAATCATCAGGTCTTTAAAAACTAGATTAAGTAAAGAAGATGACATCATAAACAAGGTGTGATCTTCCTCCCGCTCGAAAATAGCATAATGACACAATATAGACTATGCTGATTTAGAAATTGCCTTCTTTAGAAAACTGTTCCCATGTTACTGGGAGTAAGCCATACGTATTCTTTGTGTGAGAGATGATCTTCCAATATATATTCGCAGTTTGTGAGCATTTTTGGTGGCATACAACTTTGGAATCAGAATAGGTAGAAAGTCAAATGATACCATTTTAAAAAGCAGCAGGAGCCGTCACGCGCATGTGATAGAGAGAGAGTGAACCACACTCGGGCAGTCTCTGTGTAGGAGATGGTCTTCAACTAGGCCTAAATGTCAGGAAATAGCGAGAGTGCAAGAGTGAGGCAAGCTATGGGAGATCGTTGTGCCCAGTCCTATTACTTCCCGTTGCCAGACAAAAAAATGTGTTGAACAAGCAGATTAAAGAGGGAAAAAAATCAATTTTGTGCTCTTTGCTTGAAACATACATCATGAAAAACTACTAACAACGGTAAGACAACGGAAGCTCAAATGGTGTGGGCACATCACAAGATCGTCATGATTGGGAGAAACCAGTCTACAAAGCAGGGTGTAGAGAGGAGGAAGAAGAGTCAGACATGGGAGGACAACATCCCGGAATGACGGGTCTGGCGCTGGCCAGGCAGTGGGAAGAGCGGAGGGTCGGGACACGTGGCGAAAGCTGTTTGCCAAAAGATCAGAAGTGTCCCACCGGTCCTGTCTGACATACGGGATAGACTAGACTAGTATCTTTAAATGGAGATAATTCTGAAACCAATATGGATAAAAGTCAAACTTGGTGCCATTTTTAAATAATAAAGTATTGATATTAACTGTTTTGTTAGGCCTATGTAAGCCTTGTAACACTGAAGTTATCATATACAAACAACCCTGGTAAGATTGCCTTATTGTGTGGCAATGCTCAGTTTCGTTTTTATGGAAGTTAAGCGAAGATTCTACAAGGAAAAAATACCCCTTCATTTCCAGTGTAATGTGTCATATGAGCAGTTAATTAATCGTATTGGTTTATCGTAATCTATGGATAGGTCTATACATTCACCATTCAAACATAAAGCCGTAATACTCCCTCAGATGGACCTGTAGAAACTCTGCATTTTACGTCTACGCACTTGATTTGAATATTCTGTGTCCTTTTTTTTTCTATCTAAAGATATTGTTTTGCTGAATTTTATTAAAGATTGTCCTAAGGGGCCACTCATTCCAACTGACCCAACTCACCTAACATTTAGATCTTACAGATGTCAGAAAGATCTAAAACAAATTAAAA
This sequence comes from Peronia peronii, assembly GCA_039654565.1. NCBI lineage: Eukaryota > Metazoa > Mollusca > Gastropoda > Systellommatophora > Onchidiidae > Peronia > Peronia peronii. Next base: position 8,752 of record JBCEWB010419065.1, on the reverse strand, counting down.
GGCAGAAAATGCTGTCTCAGATTGGTAGCTTATAATATTTATTATAAAAAAATACAGTTTGGCCCAAACGTACCTCAATCATCAAACCGCCGTGTTGCATCACATATTATGCATGATGGTCGTAGGTTATCAACCGTCAAGTCACTCTTACTTTGATTCCACCATTTTGCCACAATGATAGAAATTACAACATGGAAACTTGTTTGTTCATGGACAATGAACTGCTCCAGAGTTCGGCGTACTAGTGAGCCAGGTGATCCCCCCCCCCCCCTCCCGCACCTTTACCTCGGTAAAAATGATTATGTGCAGATTACTAACATCGGGTAGTATAGAACACTAATCTACAACCTCGGAGTTTGTTTTTTAAGGACAAGAGTCAGTTCTCTGCTATGTGCGGTTACCACACTGCCTGACACTTGGTGACACCTCGTTACGTCGTCATGTTTGACATCAGCCCTGAGGACAGCCGCAGCCGGACACATAGGCAACCAGCCAAATGCGCCAGAGGTAATGCGAGCCGACGGATTAGCAGTTCCTGAGATTTGGAACACAACATAAAGACGACCTGGCGCTTTCACACCGGTGTCATTTTGTACATGGCATTATCCACTTGAAGACTGTATTGTTATTACAATCAGCGGGGTGGCCAACCCATAGTACAGGCTTTTTAGTAAAATCGTTAATCTAATGTTCAATCTTCGAAATAGTGTACATTAAATTGGATTATCCCTCTTGTTAAACTGTTGAATTTGTCGCTATTCAAATATGAACGCTGGCAGCCTAACTGTAATGGTAACTACAGGCACTGGAGTTGAGAAACTACAGAAACATACTGGGTATCTCATGCTTAGATCACATTATAAAGGAGCGGATTCGCAGGACTGCTAAACAAACACACGTGTCCTCGAAACTTATAACAACGCGGCCCGCCATAAAGGCGAGAGCACGCAAAATAATTTATAAACAAAAACATGTACAGATGAATTTTAAAATATATTATAATGACAATGAAATTTTTAACCAGTGTGTCAATGTAAATAAAGTTGTGTCCATCTGTGTTATATGTATTATTATATGCATGCATTTAAATATGATCAATTTTATCTTTTAATAATTTGAAAATTTTAAAAACATAAAGTCCGCCCGAACCAGACAGAACCGTAGTTCTGACCCCCCCAAAGGGAGGTGGGGGACTGGGGAGATGGACTAGGGGTGGGGGGTACCCGTACTCGCCTCCCTAGCACCATGCACCAGATCCAGGTGGGGGCCAGACCATTCCCTTCCCATATTGTACTTATGGTATGAATGAGTTGAATATTTTGACCGGCGAGAGCAGTAGCAGGCCAGGAGGTTTTTGTTTTTAGTGAATTGTCTTTTTACAGTTTGAGCCCGAGTGGAACATCAGCAAAGGTGAGCCGTCTGGGACCGCAGCAGGGGAAAGCCATCCTCATGCGGCGTGTTCCCAGCGACCACCACTGGCTGTGACCCTCGGACCAAATCTGTTTTTTGTTTACATGCGAGTGGGAGAGGCCGGATCACCCGTAAGACCTCACGGAAGCCCACCTAGGGGGAAGCTGAGCTCTGAACCCCGCATGTATTGTCTTCGAGATACTTTATTTTATTTTCCACCTGAGCCTGCACTTGCGAACATGATAGTCATGATTGGGCAGGGGTGCCACCCAGAGTAAGACCCAATAAGTCGCCGGATGACAGTGAGGAAGAATGTATGTGTGCCTGTGCCATGAAGTACATGGAGGTGGGGTGAAAAGCCACTTCGCCCCCCGACGCTCCCCGCTTGGTTGCAGGCGTTATATTACTATAACTATATTTATTTATAATAATTTAAATTATTTCTATGTTATTAGTACCAAGCTCTGATCCAGGGGAAGGCGGACAATACAGAAACTTAAAAATAAAACAATAAAGGCCACGCGTCCTATTTTACCTTCGGCGCTTTTTTACAGGTGTCCTTTGGGACATGTGGGCGTGTGAGTTTCTGGACAGACATGGAGATGCTGACCAACACCAAGATCTCCAGAACAACCAACGGGAGCTACCAACTTTGCCGCGGCCTGACATGATTACCAATAAAGGCCGAGATAATCCCCGTCATAGGGGATTGAAAGGCCCAAACAAAACTAAGCTAACTGCCATATCACACAGTGGCTTCAAGGAAGACCTTACAACTGTGAAAAAAAAAAAAGAAAATTGAGATGATACGGCCATGTAATAAAATCCAGTGGCTTTTGCTGAAACTGTGTGAGAAGGAACAGTCGATTGGAAGCGAAAAGAGATGGGCAGAAGAAAAGATGGACAGACAACATTCAAGAATGGTCAAAGAGAACATCTGCGCAGACCCAGGCCTTAGCCCACAACCACGAAGAATGGAGAACATTAATGTAGTGTACAACTCATCAGGAAGCGCGCCAAACGGAATTAAGGGCTAGGGAGATGACATTTACTGTACATGCAAGAGGCCCTATCTGTTCAAAATAATTAAATTTAAAAAAAGGAGGCTTTATAATTACCCGATTTTACACCGCTTACACACTCCGACGGCGAGAAATTAACCCCGAATTCGTGGATTTGCAGTTAATTTCTCAGAGTTCATTAGATTATACTCGTGGAAATCGAAGGACAGTTCACTGGAACGTTCGTAGTTCAACTGCCATCTCAGAGTCAAAATGAACAATCACACCCGGCCTACGAAATCAGGTCATGTAACTGATCTGATCTTAAAATGTGATATTCAGGCTTCTATGATCATCTTAGCCACTGGGAGCAGTGTTCCTTTGTCAAAATTCTCTTTAAAATCTCGGCTCAACCAAGTGATAATCACGGTTAACGGATTTACAACATCAGTTGGCTGATCCCTGTAACTATTGAGTGGAGAGTTGGCCACTAATGTTGTATCAACAAGATCAACGTGGCACTGGGCCCCTGTGTGAACGTTGCTTAAGTATCGATCGCGTAAGAACTTCCAACTACAGCACCTCGTGCTTTACTTTTTATTCCCCTCTTGATCTGTCTTACGTGGGTGAAAGAGAGGGAAAGTGTGTGATAACGGAACACAAAAGGCATGAGAGTCGCCACTGTCCACCACTACATTGTGTTCACATAAGCTTGACTACTTGGTGGTCTTGGACACATAGGACACAGGTGATTTCCCGCCACACTGACTACAGCTAGAGGGCCCATCGCATGCCGAGTGCTTGGCTATTCTGTTAGATCATCTGTGTGCCTGGATATATGTACTGGACTTTTCAAAACAGAAAATCTCTTTACTTCGTTGACTTAGTCAAACTGTATATTATTATTATTATTATTATTATTATTATTATTATTTGTCATAATAATTATGTAGGTATTTTTATACTTTTAGTTTTTAATAGATCTTTTGAATTTAATTGAATCATTGAGTTTTGAAAGCACTTAGCGATAAGCCTGTTCTGCAAATTCGGTTGCTGTTGACATGCTGTTTATTGTAGCTATTTTTGTTGTTGTTGTTGTTGTTGTTTTCTGTGGTTTTTTTTTTTTTTGTCTTTTCTTTGTATGTTTTGTTGTTGTTTTAACTCTATCCCTTAATCACAGTTCGCCTACTTCTGTTTTCGTTTTAGAACTTGCTCATGTATTAACAATAACAACAACAACAACAACAACAAAATAACAAAAATAAAAAATACAGATTCCGGTGTGCTTTTTCTTCTTCCTCCCCCCCCCCCAAAGTATTTCCTCTTCCACTTTCATTCAATCGTTCTTTTTTGCCACCATTGCCTACAACTGACTGGCTGGCAGTTCGTTTTTTTGTTGTTGTTGCATTTTTAGGAGTTACGATGACGATGACTGGCTTGATACGAAGTCCTGTCTTTCTGTTAACGCTTTTTTTCACAGTTTATATAGATCCCATTAAGTTTCAAACTCATTTGTTTAAAGTTTTATGTGCAGCAGTAATCACTAAAAGGCACCTTATGTTAAATACAAGTTTGAGTAACTGGATTTCGTGGATAGGGTGTGGACCTTAAAAGTCAAGTTTCATGGACCCCACAAATAAAAGATTATATCCTGATATGTCCATGTCCATAGAAACATTGTCTATGATGTTAGGCTGTCCACACACTGCCCAGAGCAGAGTCCAGAAATGAGCAAAGGATAGCAGTTCGTGGTTTAAAGTAGAAAATGCAATGTTATTATATGTATTGATTAACCAAAAAAAAAAAATGCTTAAGATGTCAGCCAGCACACTTGTAATCGGACCTAAAATTCACGCTGGAGTATTTACATCAGATCATTAAGTTCAACTGGAACACTTACAGATCTTGTTGTCAATATGAATAGGCCCACAGGACCTTGATGCGAAGCAAATAATATAATAATATATGTTGGTCAGGACCGGGACATATCTAACGTACAAGGTAGTAATTAAGTCCAGGGTATAATTTCCACCGTCATACATTGTAATCCTTAAGCCTATTCTAAGAATTTCACCAGAGTTGTTCTATGCTTGTGTTCGAAGGCTTAGATGTCTGACCGTATGATTATGGTGTAATGATGCGTCAGGTATAAGCCGCTCCAGTGTATTATACCATGAACATCAAAACATGTTTTCACGAAAGTTTGTTTGCTCTCCTCTCTCTCTCTCTCTCTCTCATCCGCTGACCTCAGAGATAGGTGGCACCCCCCCCCCCCCCCCAAAAAAAAAGAAAGAAAGTTTTTTTGTTGCACTGAACTGATCTGTGATCGAAACGTTATTCCCCTGTTCGTTAAGGAATAGAGTTGAGAATTACAGAGGGTACTGATGAATTAAATGTTATTTCTATTGTGACAATTTGGATGACGCGGCTAAGTGTCATTACATTTATTTCACTTATGTTGTAGTGCCAGTTGCTCTTCCTTTAAAAAAAAAAAAAGCTTTGTTGCATGTCTTTCCTGGAACCTTAATGTCCAATACCTCACTCCCCCCCCCCCCTCCCCCTCCCTCCCACACACACACCTAACCACTCCAGTTAACTGTCATACATTTGCCGATCTGTCTTTATGCATCCCTTCATCTGCAGTTTTAACACACCACTGTTCCATCGTGTGCAGTCGTGACAAAATCAATGTAATTCGGTCATTATGGTTTTGACGGAATTATCTCTAGTCCGCTGTTATATCAACTGAAGTTGGCTACACTATTTAATTGGAATCAATGATAGATTAGTGATATGCAAACCCGTCAGTGTCCTATTACGTCAAAGAATAGGAGATAAGTAGTCAGTGGATTCTCTGCATTGAAGACATCATTATTTGATCTCAACATCACTGAGGTCAAATATCATTCTGTATGTCAATTTTTGGCTCAGTGGTTAACCATTTCTCTACAGCCCATAGTGATTGGACCAGATCGTAGAGCATTTGTCTGTTTGTTGGAAATCGCAGAGCCCTGGTCACTCCCTTGAGCCAGTAAGTTGGTCAAAGCTGAAGTGACCACCATGTCGCTGGACTATCGCAAAACCACCTACAGACCGACACGGCCCAACACTAGAAATATGTAAGTCACGTTTTTGTTGTTGGTGTTCTTTCCATTTGTTGTAACTGATAAAGTTATATCGTGGAGATAAAGGCCTATTTTTCTTTACATTGCACATGATCTTACAATAGGCTTACACGGACAACTTGCGTTCAGTGCACTCACTGATGTGGCATATTCAGTATTCATTTCAGTGAAGTCCTTTTCTCGGATATTTCCAGTGAGGAAACACGTATTTTTTTTTAAATAGAATAATAGATCTATGTATACCATATAGCCATATTCTTCCCTCTCCATCCTCAAATCATTCCCTTTTGTGCTATTGTTTGTACATAGGTGTTTCTTTACTCATCCAAACCGAATATGTGCTGTCTCAATTTCATCACTTGAGATGCGTGTATATCCTACAAATTATTATTACCTTGTTATGAGTTCATATTCATAACCTGAAACTTCATGCCCATGAAAAAACGTTTATTTTTTGCACGAATTCGGCTAGATCTATATCATGGCACAACTATATAATAAAGGCCTAATTCTAGAGATTTAATAATATCGGAGCCTTCGTAACTCAAACTGAGTAGTTTACACACACAAAAAAAACAACAAACCATTATCGTAATGTCTTTCTTTCTTTCTTTCTCTTTCTTTCCCTTTCCTCTTTCTTTTTTCTTTCTGTCTTTCTTTCGTTCGTTCTTTCTCGCTGTCTTGTTTGCTTATTTATTTGTTTCTTTCTTACCCTCTGTCTTCCTTCTTTCTCTCTTTCCTTCCTCCTGTCCTTTCTCCTTGCTCTTTCGCTCATTCATTCTTTTTATTGACTGTCATCATCTATCATCCTTGCAGCACCAGCTATGGTTCCATGAACAAATGGCTACAGAGACAAAACGAGACGCTCTCCCCGAGAGGAGCTCTGCCCAAAACACTGTTAGAGCGAGACAATCCGAGCCCAAAGTTCACCAAGAAAAGGCCCTTAATCAAACCTTCCCCAGCCGGTCTGCCTACAATGTACGACTCTTATATCAATGACGCCTCTGATGTGGTAAGTGGGCATTTATCTCTACGGACAATGTCAGAGCTGTCTCACAGAAGTCAGTGAAATAATCACGTAGGAAATTAGAATAAACTGAAGAAACATAAGCCATCGTTATTCAGGAATGTGTCCTTGATTTTTTTATTTGTTTTTGTTTGCTTTGTTTGATGGACGTCTCAAGTTCAGGGTGACAGATTATTAAACAGTTGTAAATGGATGGATGGATGGATGGATGGATGGATGGATGGATGAATGTGTGAGTGGAAAGCTGTGCAAAAATCAGTTAAAAAGCTTTGGAAACGCACAAATTGAATTTTTTTTTTCAGATTTATAATATTCCTTGAGAGTATAATTTGGTAGTAGTTTAGATTAGGATAATTATTATTAATACACGCAAATAAATCATCTCTCAAATATTCCATATCCATTATTTTGCGGTGGCGTAGAACAATGATCATAACAAACAGCTACTATATTTCGTACGAATTTATTTGAATATCAAGATAAAGATCGTCAGCTACCTATTAATCAATGGTAATGAAAATGATATTCTTAATGGAAAAAAACACACCAACTGCACCAGAACAAGTAAATTTAGCAAATAATCTGTGATGATAAATTTAATCAGATTTTCATGATTTCTAGTGTATACGTTTTCCAGGAATAATGTTTCGCACGAATTCTTAAGTTGCAGAACAAAACTAGATGGATGATGAATTATTTAACGATCAAGTCCACCCATTCAAGCATCCATCCATCCATCCATCCATTCGTCGACCCACCTCTTATCAAAACGATGATGATGATGTCACTGACGGTAGTAATCGTTGTTGCTAATTACGATCTCATCCTCAGTTGAATGAAGCTGTTCCCGTTCACCTGCGGTACAGCAAACACTGTGGCTATGATGACTTTCATAAAGCTTTCCGTGCTGTGGGTGACAAGTTCCCGAGTCTCAGCTTCCCTCACTTTGGTCCCCCAAGGTTAGACTGAGTTTATTTCCTTTCATATGGAGATGGTTGAACCATCAGGAGAATGAATTCAGACAAAAATAGCATTATGTAAGCTTTGATTTTAGGCCATCATCTCCAGTTTCTCGCCTTCCTTTCCTATCCTTCCTCATCTATCTCTTCCCTGACGTCTTCTCAGCCTTTTCGATGTTATCAGACAGTGAGTCAAATGAAATTATGAAAATACGGTAGTTGTACTGCCAATGTATAAATAATAATAATAATAATAATAATAATAATAATAATAAGGGCTCGAAGCGCTTTACAGAACCAAAGTGTTTTACAGCCACACACATTGCATATGCGACAGTACAAACAAAAGCAACGTCATTATATATACCAGTTCATAACATGGCAAGCAAACATGACTGAAGATATTATATAAATAATGTAATAGGCATACAGCCCAAACACATAATTTAGTTTGTAGACATGTCTGACAATTATCTCGAAAGAAAAGCTGGCATTGTTACTCAGTCAGGTGCTTGCTGAACAAGTATGTGTTTAGTTTAACGTTTAAATGATCGTTGACCTGAAAAACTGCGATTGCATTCAGGCAATGAAAATTATCAAAATACTGATGATCATAGGAGTAACAATCCCTGTCTCCTTATGTTCCATTTGTCTGCTATCTAGTATACCGAACATAAGACGAGTTGTGAAATCACGTATGGAAGGTAGCGACAGTTTGCAGAATTTCGAATCGTTAAGTGCACTCTGTTTCATATTACAAGTTTTGCTCGCGTAGAGCTATATCCGACAAGATCGCGACTACCTAAAATATGGTATGGGTGGACGGATGAATGAATGAATGAATGAATGAATGGATGGATGGATGGGTGGATGGATGGATGGATGGATGGATGAATGAATGAAAGAATGGATGGGTGGATGGATGGATGGATGGATAGATGGATGGATGGATGGATGAATGAATGAATGGATGGATGGATGGATGGATGGATGAATGAATGAATGGATGGATGGATGGATGGATGGATGGATAGATGGATGGATGGATGGATGGATGAATGAATGAATGAATGGATGGATGGATGGATGGATGGATGGATGAATGAATGAATAGATGGATGGATGGATGGATCAATGGATGGATGAATGAATTAATGGATGGATGGATGGATGGATGGATGGGATGGATGGATGGATGGATGGATGGATGGATGGATGGATGGATGGATG
>JBCEWB010418954.1:4975-20334 GCA_039654565.1 Peronia peronii | reverse complement strand
GTACACATATGCACATGTGTCCCCCCTCTATGCACAACAAATATGTCACTGTGACATATTCTTGAATTGGCAGCCATATTTGTTTTTTTCTTTGAACCTTACTCCTGGACAAACAGTTGATGGTACAGACTTCATTTTTGGCAGATTTATGCATCTATACACCCTCTTTAGTGTATGCAAAAATTATGTTGGTGCCACCTATATTTCAAGTTTAGCAGCCATATTTGTTATTTTCTCAAATAATTATTTGAGAATTGATTTTATTAACACTGTCTCTTTATTTGTGTCCAAGTGACATTATGTCCAGTATTCTTCTAATTGTTTTTTTAATAATGCCAAATGAGCCCAGGTCCATCAGGACCTATTTTTAGCACAGCTGAAAGCGTTCAGCTGTGCTATACCAATCGTTATGTCGTTGTAGTAGTCGTCGTAGTCGTCGTTGTCGTCGTAGTCGGCGTGGTAAACTTTTCACTAAGCATGATGGGAAATTGATGTTCTAATTTATCTTTGTATTATGGGGACAGAGAATGCCTGCTGTCTGACCCCAAACTCTCTGTCTGACCCCGGGTCAGATAGAATGCATACAAAGGATGCTGGGAAATTTGGAAAAATTTTTTGGCTCATTATCATAATCATATTATGGGATGTATTTGGCAGCCATTGTAAGAGAGTGGAGCAGTAAGGTGTTGTGGGAGCTTTTTAAGCTTGTAATTAAGTAATGTGAAGGTCTAGTATGTAAATTATATTAAATATGTAATCAAGAAAAGGTACACATGAAGTAGTTGTGAAATTAGAAGAAAGAAATTGCAAAGTGACAATAAATTGGGAAAGGCATGTTAGAACAAGGGTGGTACTTAGTAAAAAGAGAGTTCTGTAAACTTATGAAAGATACAGGGTTTAAAGTTGCTTCTATGCTTTTATTGGGTTGTAAAGATGGACAAGAGAGAGAGAGAGAGAGAGAGAGAGAGAGAGAGAGAGAAAGAGAGAGGGTCAGACAGAGATGGGGGTCAGACAGAGGTAGGGGGTCAGACAAAGATGGGGGTCAGACAGAGATTAGGGGTCAGACAAAGGCAGGGGGTCAGACAGAGATAGGGGGTCAGACAGAGATAGAGGGTCAGACAAAGATATGGGGTCAGACAGAGACAGGGGGTCAGACAGAGATAGAGGGTCAGACAAAGATATGGGGTCAGACAGAGAAAGGGGGTCAGACAGAGATAGTGTGCTGTCTCAAACAGGTGGTTTATTAAGACATGCTTGTATGTACCAAACAACATACCTATGATGTTTCTACCAATAGCATGTAACAAAAGCTTAGTTTTTCAAATAGTTCTGAATAGTAGTGTATCAAATATATATGTTTCAGATAGTTTATTGCCTAACACTTGCTTGAGTCTACCAAACTTTACATCTATGATGTTTTTACTGATAACTGGTTACAAAAGCATAGGTTTTCAAATATTTCGGACTATTTAGTAGTGTAACAAATATATGTTTTATTTTATTGTTCACACACTTCTCATCCAGAATCACCTGTTTACACAGCTACCTGTATAATAAATATCAACTAACAGTGTTAGGTATGTCAAGTTTCATTGAATATTTGTAATTTTAGGCTAAAAATTGTGAATTTAAATTGAATCATGGTCCGTTTTGGTCGTAAGACACCAATTATATGGTTTGAAAGGTCTTAGTAATGTTTTGTCAAATAACTTCTTTCATATTCATCTTACAATTTTAAAATTGGTTGTCACTAGTTAGCTAACTCAAAAATGCCGACATGCATGTACAAAAAAATTGAAAATTGTGTATTTTGTTAAATAACTCCATCAAAATTGCACAGAATTGCTTCAAAGTTTCAAAATATTTTTTGCCCATACTCTTTCAATGAGGGGTAAAAAAAAATCACATCATTTACTAGGGCAATGACAACTACTACTATGACTACCACTACAATGACTACTACAACTAAATTGGTTTATGGATTTGTGATAGAGTCCCTTAGACAACATGATAATAGTTCTCTCATTTTGTTTATTATGCAGATACAGCTGTCACAATTACTAACTGAATAACACTCTGACTTCACAAATAAGGTATGTACTATGATACTTTGAATTTACTTATGGTACTTTTCAGCCAAAATGTGTCACTTTAAATTCAACTATGTTACTTTAAATTAGACTGTGGTACTTTTCAGTTAAAATATACATGTCACCTTGAATTGCAATGCACATTTTGGGCCAAAATGTGTCACTTTAAATTCCACTATGGTATTTTTCATTCAAAATATGTCACTTTAAATATTAGAATGCACACTTTTAAGTGTGTCACTTATTTTACTTTAACTTTGGCAATGTCTCACTTTTATTTGAACAATGCAGACTTTTGACCAAAACACATTACTTTAAATTCAACTATGGTACTTTTTTACCTAAAATGTGTCACTTTAAACTGAATAATGCATACTTTGAATTCAACTATGTCACTTTAAATTAGACTGTGGTACTTTTCACTTAAAATATGTCAACTTAAAGTTGGCAATGCACACCTTGGGCCAAAATGTGTCACTTAAAATTGAAATATAGTATTTTTGGCAAAAAACTGTTAATTAAAATTTAACAATTCACACTTTGGGCCAAAACACACACATTTAAATTTTATTATGGTACATTTTGATATATATTAGTCTTCTTTCAGATTTCAAAACTTGCATTTTGGCTTTTGTGGATAAACGGTAGACATCATGAAAGCTGTCCAGGTAATATGCAGCAAAATAATGTTGTAATTAAATTTATGAATTGATCAATATACATTCATATAGAAAGTTAAATGAAATGATTTAAATTGTAGTTAAAAGATGTGATAAATTATACAAATTCATCAAATTGGCTGGATTGTGAAGTATCAGGAGCTCTTCTGGCAATGACTGAATGTTTCACATCTTATGACAAAGTGTATATGAGGGTTTGTATTTATATTAAAATGTTCAAACTAAAATTATATATGCACAACTTAATCCAGTACATATGTTAGGATTTAATATTGAATTATATATTACTCACAATATGTTCTGCACATGTATATATAGGCTATCATTGGAGACGGTAATGTATCAATGGTGGTGGTTATTAGACTCTCAACTATGCTGCAAAGAATTCAGGCACACAAAGACAAGTTGTCTACAGTAAAGATGGTTGTTGGGAATTTTCAGAAGAACAACAATGTTCTTTTAACATCACAACACAGTTCCATTGAGCTGGATTATGAGGTAAGTAGACATTGCACTTCAACAAATACCTCAGGGACTCTATCTGTGTTTAATTAAGTTTACAATTACAATTCCAATGATTTTGATATTTTATTTTATATACTGAGATACTTAATTGCTGTAGGACATCCCAAGTGTCACAGTTGATGTGTCAGAAGATATGATGTTTGCAGAAATTTCAAACTTCAAAGATGTATCTGAAATGGGAGATGAGACCCATGTTTCAGTACAGGGAACTGTTAGAAAGGTATACTACATGCCCATGTATTCCACTTCTAATCATTATTTTCATATACAGGGACCCTATAAATCTTGTTCAACAATAGTTTTCTTATTAATAGTTTTATCTTTAATGATTTTAAGCTAACATATAGTGACAACAAAGAGCGTTGTACAGTTGATGTTGAAGATGAGGAAGGACAATATGTTAGAGTAAACTTATGGAGAGATAAAGCACACTTGTTGAAAAGCATATGTAAGTATATTGTACTCACAATATGTTGTGTATATTATATGGAATTACATTTAGGATTGATAAGTGATATTTTAGCTAATTGACATGTACATATTATAACATGCAGGTTTGAAACAACATGTGACAATCTTTGATGTGAAAGTGTCTCGCAAGGTGAAAGACCAGCAATATTTGCATGGAGCTGTGGCTAATCTGCATTCATTGTCTTCTACTACAGTTAAAGCTGGTGACTTGCCCGGAGATACTAGGGTTGTGAAGGTATCTGTATTATTTTAAAATATCAATATTTCATAAAGTTGACTAGTGGTGATGATATAAACATAAATATAAAATAGTATTGTGGTAAATCGTTTAATTGTACAATTGATGTAATCATACATCCAAAATGATATCTGTAATGTCATAAAGATTATTGCAAAATTGCAGATTTCAGATGTCCTTTATCGTAGCCACTCAGATGAATGGTATGATGAGGAAATAAGTGGAAAAGTGATTGTAATGAGTGATGTATTTCAGTGTAATAGAAAGCCGTACATGAAGGTACAAATTTATACATTGACTAAATGTGTATTTTGTTGCAGTGCATAAGATTATCAGTAACCATGAAGTATTTCTATTACTTAGTGTGTCATTGGAGATGGTGAACATGGTATATTAGTGATTATAAAGGAAAACAATGCAATACGTGCCTTAAAAAGAAGTGAAGGACAGAACATAAAAGTAACAGTAACAAGATTCCAAGTTAAAGATAGTTGCATGATGACTGATGATATCATGAGCTCTATTGAAGTAGATGATGAGGTATATAATAATTCTCTTTTTTCTGTACATTTGCCAATTGGGAAAAATAATTATGAAGAAGAAATCATGTTTCACAAAGAACAACATATATTCTCTTAACATTTTACACCTTTATCTTTTTTTATTCATAGGAGGTTCCCACTGTCACAAATGATGACTTGCATAAATTGTTATATCCAGAAGTGATGAACTTCAGTGATGTTGCATTGATGAAACATAAGACTAAAGTTAGTGTAGCTGGAAAAGTGAAGAGGGTATGAACTTTGCTGCTATAAATATTGTGTTGTATACTAATTATTAATTAGAATAATTTCCAAAATGAGCATTTGAAACATTTTACAGATCCATGTACATGATGAGCAAGTGGCAAATGTATACTTGACTGATGATGAAAATGCAACCATCAAAGTGACATTGTGGAGAGAGAAAGTGCAACTAACTCAGGATCTTAGTATGAAATATCTTTATAATATAATTTTATTTTATATCATTAGTATGTCTTACTTTGTGTAAATATAACAAAACTATTATAAATCATTACACAGCATTTTTTTGTGATTTTTTTTTAGAAACTGGGAAAAGGATAAGTGTATTGGATTTAAAAGTTAACCAGAGTCCTGAAGCTGCAAATTACAAAGGAAATGCAGTTGCTGTCGTTGAGTCCACAACTGCAACAATCATTCAGGTTTGTTTTGTCTCAGAGGAATCTACAGTATTTATAGGAGCTCAATATATTAATGTTTCAAAATATTTTTTAGTAAGAGTGTTATGTAAAATCATTTCATGGCAATGTCCTACATTAATTACAGTCCATAATTCCCTTTACAGGAGTTTCATTATTGCAATGAACCAGAGAAAGAATTCTGTTGTAAAGTAACTGGTATTATGAGAAGCTCAATAATTGTGAGGATAGAAGGAAGGAAACGAGTGTTCGAGTGTAGTGAAGAAATTGTAAAGACTGTGGAGGACTCAAATATTCCTTGCAAAAGGAAATTAACGATGAAAGGGGATGTTGTCATAAGTTGCTCTGAGTTGAATGAATAAGGAATGGTGTTTGTTTAAATACAAACAGATCATGTCAGTGCTATTTCTTTCCATGAGTACATATTGATGTTTATAAGTGCAACAAGTCGACATGCATATTATTATTTTTAAAAAAAATGTTATATTCTTTAAATTTTGGATTATGTTATTGTATAAGGGTTATTGAGATGCTAAGAATATATCATGAACCAGTCATAGTACCATATAAAGTCCATTATGACTAAAATGTCTATTTAACTATATGCTTGACTATAACATGAAAAATAGGAAAATGATTTCACCCTGAGCAATGTAGCACTTAAAAATGTACTTTATTTCACCGTCATATTTATAAGTATTAGCACAAGAGTATAAAGTTTTAATTAAATCATGACTAAACATCGACGTTTTCAAGTGCAAAAATTCAAGGTTCATATTATTTTTAATAGACACAGTAAAGTTGTTTCAAACAAATTGTACATTATGATATTCTAGAAAGGTTATGGAGATAGTAACAGTATATTATAAGTTTTTCATAGTACCATGTAAAGTGAATTATGAGTTAAATGTCTATTTATCTACATCATTTTGACTGTAAGATTTTTTAAAAGCATCAAAATATTTGACCCTGGTAAATGTAAGAACCTGGTAGTTGTTTTTAAATTCTATTTGATCACAGGACCAAAATAATAGTACAAGATTACAACTGATTGATTCATTGTGCAGTTTTCGATATTGGATAAAATTGCTTAACATGATGATTCACATTACTGATAAGTCACACATAATTTTCACAGAAGATCTGATTGTTATAATGTGATGAGATTACTAGTGATGTTTAATTTTTATACCTCATGTTGTGTTCCTAAGTGGAATTATTGTTTATTGAATGTTCATGAACATGCAAAGTATAAATATCTTTATGAACATAAGTATTGGAATTGTTGTCTTTTCAAGATGTGTGTCATTTTCAGTGGATGTGATGAACATACTACAAGTTAACATGCCTAAATATTGAAATTGATTGATATATTTGGATGTGATCGTTCGCATTTTAAATGTAAACTAGTAGTACTTATATCATTGTGTTCATAGATAAACTTTTACAGAAATATATTTGGTTGGTCAAGGGATGGCTGAAAGGGGAGGTTTACTTATAGCTGATACTAAAAATAACATTGAAATTTAGTCTTGACATTATTCAAGTAGTCTTGTACAAACATTGGACTTTATTTGTAATTTAATAGATATATCAGCTGTCAGTAAGTGGAGGTCATGTGGAGATTGGAAATGTGATTTATGAACATCATAATGATCATATCCATTTAATTGTTCATTAAAAACAAAGCTGAAGCAATATCACTTAAGACACTATTGTAATATTATTTCAGATATGATTGTGCAGTAAGGAACAATGGATCACATACAAAGAACATTTCTACATGATGGATGTGTAGTGGCTACCAAGAACCAAGCATCACAAGTTTTTGGAACATATGCTGGATTACAATGTGTAGCTAATGCAACATGTGCCTTGCTTAAAAGTGTAAAACAGTGTCCATCATCATGGAAAACAGGACAACTAGATGAAATATTACAAACTGGTCACACTTTATATGAAAAGATTGGAAAATATGGACTTTTGTTGCCAACTGACATACCCAGATATTTAAGCATTCATGGTACAAACTACAACATTACTGAAAGGAAGTCTCACATTGGATCATTCATTTCCCCACAAGAAGAATTTGGCCTTGTGACAATAAATATGCTTCATAGCATATTTACAAAATACCACCATTTCCTGTTTTGCATACAGGATTCTACAGTAGCTGTGATACATGCACGTAATGATTTATATTATGTGTTTGACCCTCACAGCAGAAACATTTTTGGTTTTCCTGTTGTTGATGGTACTGCTGTACTATTATGTTTCATAGTGTTATCCAACTTAGAAACATATTTATCATCTCTAGGTGCACACCTAAATGCGGATAGATTTGAACTGACGCCAATTTTGATCAAAGCAGATGTACAACCATCACAAATGCAGAATGGTTTTGTGGAACAAGGACAAAAAATTCACATTGGTGTGTTTGCTGACCCATGTGCAACTCATTACAATATGATGGATAGATACTTCACTGAACAATTACACTACTCTAGTCTAAAAAATGAAAGGAAGAGGAAACAAGCAGAGGATATTGAATTAAAAACTGAAGAACAGGATGTTAATAAATGTAACACTGATAAGTCTGGTGAATGCAGTGAACACAAACATGAAAAGACATCACAAATTGGTCACAATAGTCAAGGACAATGGCATAAAAAATCATGTATTCAACATCAAACAAAAGAAAAAGACAAACTAAATACAAATAGTTCAATTAAAAAGGAAAAGAATGAAATGAAAAGGAAGGAATATATGAGGTTATATATGCAAAAACGTAGAGAAACTGCTATTGGCAAAGACGAACACTCAACATTTATGAGACAAAAACGTACAGATCCAAAGTACAAGAAAAAGGAGGATGCTTTCAAACATGATAAGCGTTGTGATCCAGGGTACAGACAAAAAGAGGTAAAACATAAACAGGAGAAACGTACTGATCCACAGTACAGGCAAAAAGAGACAACATGTATTCAGGAAAAGCGTTCTGATGTGGAGTACAGGCAAAAAGAAGCAAAACATAAACAAGAGAAACGTTCTGATTTGGAGTACAGACAAAAAGAAGCAAAACATAAACAGGAGAAACGTTGTGATCCCCAGTACAGGCAAGAAGAGACAACACATATGCAGGAGAAGCGTTCTGATGTGGAGTACAGACAAAAAGAAGCAAAACACAAACAGGAGAAACGTTCTGATTTGGAGTACAGACAAAAAGAAGCAAAACATAAACAGGACAAACGTTGTGATCCACAGTACAGGCAAAAAGAGACAACATATATTCAGGAGAAGCGCTCTGATATGCAGTACAGGCATAAAGAAGCAAAACATAAACAACAGAAACGTTCTGATGTAGAGTGGAGACAGAGAGAAGCCAAAAATAAACAGGAGAAACGTTGTGATCCAGAGTATAGACAGCGAGAAGCAACATATATACAGGAAAAACGTTCTGATCCAGAGTACAGGCAGAAAGAGGCAACATATATACAGGATAAACGTTTTAATCAGGAGTACAGGCACAAAGAGGCAGCCATTATGCAACAGAAACGTTCTGATATTGATTATAAAATATTGGAATCTACACAACGGAAAGAAGGTTCAAATAAAAGGTATTTTGGTTGTAGCCTCAAAGAATCAGTTAAAATATTCCACAGTAAGATTGCCAAAGGATGCATATTTGTTTGCAGTTCATGTCACCAAACTAATTTCGAAGACTATGTTATCCCTGTGCATAATTTACGTACTACAGTTTACAGAGAGTTGCTACAAAAGTGTTTATCTGGATACACATCTGTAAATGAAGTTGAGTACATATGCCTCCCATGTAAGAATGCAATTTATAAAGGGCATATACCAAAACTTTCACTGGAAAACAAGTGTGGTTTTCCTGAAAAGCCAACAGAGTTGGATCTTCATCCTTTGGAAGAGGTGATCATTGCACCTATTATACCTTTCATGACTATTAGAGAACTTCCCATGGGTGGACAAAAATCATTAAAAGGAAATGTTTGTCATGTACCTGTCGAAGTCTCCCCTACAGTCAATAGTTTACCACGTACACTTCAAGAGACACAAACAGTATCAGTTAAATTGAAGCGAAAGAAATGCTACAAAACAGCTGTGTTTTCAGAAAATGTGCGTCCACTAAAGGTTGTAAAGGCACTTCACTACCTCCTTAAGAACAGTGAACTATACTCCAATGAAAATATCCACATTAATGATGAATGGATGAATACACTATCACAGTCAGAACAACTTTCTACAGAAAATATGGAAACAAATTTCTGTGACACTAATGATGTAGATAAACAGACAGTGGTTCATGACAAGGAAACTGAAAGTGATGAAGATGAGTTTGATGAAACCAGCACAAATGAAATTACTGCTCCATCTACAAATACCCTGCTTGATGATATTAGTACTATGTCAATAATATTTGCACCAGGCGAGGGCAAGAGGCCTGTCTTTCATGATCCATTTGCAGAATACTTAGCCTTTCCTACAATATATTGTGGGAAGGTTCGTCCTGATGATCGTCCATGCAGAATTCAACAGAGAGACATTTTCAAATATGAATTGCGTTCAGTGGACACAAGAGTAGCATCTCATATTCCAAATATATTTTGGAAAGCTAAACACAAACAAATCAAGCAGATAGCAGACAAAGTGACATTAGCAGTTCGCAGAAACAAAACCAAAGGTAAAAAGATCACAGCAAGTATGCTCCTTGATGAGCATGAAAGAAATAACATTGTCAAACTGGATGAAGGCTACTATATCTTTAGAACAATACGCACCAGCCCAGCTTACTTTGATTCCAAGAAGAAAGATGTCATGGGCATGGTCAGACAACTTGGTATTCCTACATTATTTCTGTCACTATCAGCAGCAGACACAAAGTGGGACAATTTATTGGTATGTCTTGGAAAACTGTTGATTAACAAAAACTTTTCACAGGTGGATCTTGACAAGTTAGAATGGGAAGATAAATGTGACTTCATTTCAAAACACCCAGCAGCATGTGCAAGATTCTTCAATAATCGTGTAAATAGGTTCTTCAAACATGTGCTGCAAAGTCCATTTTCACCATTTGGAAAGATGGAGGATTTCTTCTACCGTGTAGAATTTCAGCACAGAGGAAGCCCACATATTCATGCTTTACTTTGGATAAGAGATTCACCCAAGTTTGATATCAGTACTGATGAAGAAGTTTGTTCATACGTTGACCGGATCATAACATGTTCAAGTGAAGTGTCACCAGATGAACTGGAGTACTTACAGTTTCAGAAACACAGGCATTCAAAGTCATGTAGAAAGCTTGTGGGTGGTCATAAGGTTTGTCGCTTTGGTGCACCATGGCCACCTATGCAAAAAACACAAATACTTAGACCACTTGATGGTGAACATTTACTTCAGGCTGAGCAGTACAAAAATATTTATTCTGATATTCAAGAATTGCTACAGAAACTTGGTACTGATCCATGTGAAATGACATTTGGTGAATTCCTGAGACAACTTGGACTTAGCGAAGATGCATATATCTTAGCTCTACGAAGCTCTTTGCACAAACCAAAGATATTTATCAAGCGCAATGTGACTGAAATACGTATCAACGCCTACATGAAACATCTATTACATGCGTGGCAGGCGAACCATGATGTACAGTTTATATTAGACATTTACAGTTTGATTGTGTATGTGTGTGATTATATGACCAAAGCAAAAAAGGGCATGAGTGCTTTACTTTCAGAAGCTTGTAAAGAGGCAAAAGCAGGCAACATGACTTTAAAGGAAAGTGTTAGACATATGGGAAACAAATTTCTAAATGCTGTGGAAACCGGTGAAATAGAGTCCTGCTATGACTTACTGGAGCTGCCTATTACCCAGTCATCAGTGAAAGTTCAATTTGTAAGCACCTGCAAGCCAGATGATAGGGTTTTCATTGCTAAGCACAATGAACTGTTACAGCAACTGACCCCTGATTCAGAAGATGTAAAAATCTCCAATATAATTGATAAATATGCAAAGCGTCCACGTCAGCTAGAGCAATGGTGTTTAGCAGATTTTGTGTCTGAATTAGAAATCACAAAAACAAACTGTGAAACTTATGGAGATGCTTCAGAAGATGATATGGAGACAAACAGGCAATCAGATAATAATGGAAGTGATTCAGATGCAGAAATCCAGACTTCATTATTTCCTATCCATGTACGAAATGGAGTAGTCATTAAAAAGCGGAGGAAGAGGAAAGTCATCAGGTTTGTCAATTACAAGAAGAAGGTTGATCCTGAAAACTACTCTCGTGAACGGCTGTTATTGTACACTCCATGGAGAAATGAAGAATTTGATTTGTACCATGGGAAGACCACATATGTTGATGCATTTGCAAACCAGAAGCATGTAATTGAAAGGAAAATGAAGATCTATGAACCCATGGCTGCGATTATAGATACAATAGAAGATGAAATGGATGAATACAGTACAGAGAGATTTGATGATGTTGCACCAGCTACTCAACATGAGGAATTCCAACACCAATTACAAAGCATTCAACCATGTGAATCTCTGGCTTTCTTTGATCCTGATAGACCAGATGTACAAAGACATGGTGATATTGGACCATTACTAAATATTAACACATCATGCTATGAAGACAGTGTGCAAATTGTTGCAGATAAAATGTCTGATTCTGAATATCGAATTCTGCTACAATCACTCAATCAAAAACAGCAAGAATTTTTTACACACATAATGCATTCTGCCAAATACAGAAGTCAGCAAGTTTTGTGTGCTCTTCATGGAGGGGCAGGTACAGGAAAATCCTTTGTATTAAAGGCACTTTATCAAGGATTATATCGTTTACTTTGTTATACTGCTGGTGAGAATAGAGAAGAATGTAGGATACTGGTTGTTGCACCCACAGGAAAAGCTGCTTATAATGTCAAAGGCTCAACGATCCACTCTGCATTACATATCCCAGCTAGTCAGCCTCTTGATGATTACAAACCACTGTCACATGACCTACTAAACACATACAGAATGAAATACAGACATTTACAGTACGTTTTCTGTGATGAGTTTTCCATGGCCAGCAATAATATGCTTAAATATATACATTTACGCCTGCAAGATATCAAATACAATAAGAAACCATTTGGTGGAATCAACATCATTGCTTTTGGCGACTTATACCAGCTGCAACCTGTTAAAGACCGTTTCATTTTCATGGACCTTAAAAGTAATTATGGCCCACTAGCCACAAACCTGTGGTGTGAGCACTTCCACATATATGAATTAGATGAAATTATGCGCCAGAAGGATGACAAAACTTTTGCAGAATTGCTCAACAGAGTAAGAATTGGGAAACATACGAATGAAGATTTGAAACTCTTATCAACTCGCAAGGTTTCCGCTACTGAGATGCAACACTTAAATGTTATACCCCATTTTTTCCCAACTAGGAAAATGGTAAATGATTATAACAAAACAGTCCTTGAAAACTCCTCTGAAGTCAGGATGAATATTAAGGCAATTGACATTGTACCATCTGACATTTCTAAGCAATTCAGGGAACAACTTTTAACAGCTGTGTCCAAACGCAAACAGGAAAATACCGGTGGGTTAGCTTTAGAAATCACAGTTGCCATAAATCATCAGTATGACATAATATCTAACATAGCTGTGGAAGATGGTTTGATGAATGGATCAGAATGTTGTATCAAATACATTC
This sequence comes from Peronia peronii, assembly GCA_039654565.1. Taxonomy (NCBI): domain Eukaryota; kingdom Metazoa; phylum Mollusca; class Gastropoda; order Systellommatophora; family Onchidiidae; genus Peronia; species Peronia peronii. The sequence goes on along the minus strand of JBCEWB010418954.1, from coordinate 7,370 downwards.
AGCCTCAGCTAAACAATCAAAGCTTCCCAGCAGCTATATGGGTCACTTTTGAAAATACAGAAATTGGCCAGGAACAACGCCGAAAATATAAATATTTATTCAAGATGAACAAAGTGCAATCTAACTGGACACCGATATTTGCACACAAAAGGAGTTTTTTAGTGAAAAGTGTGTGGGTCACACGAATTCAATTTCCACTACGTCATGCAGCTGCAAGAACAATTCATGTTGCTCAAAGTGCTACATATAGAAATATCTACATTGATATGTTACCAAACACGAAACCTCCAAAATTCTGGTGGCAACATATGCACTATGTAGCATTAAGTCGAGTAACCTCCTTAAGTGGCCTACATATTGGTGAATTAAATCCAGAAAATATTTGTGTATCATCTGATGTTTACAAGTACTTACAAGAAGCAAAGGTGCACAATTCACTTAAATTGTCATACTTACCTCTTTACCATATAACTGGTAATAACATCAAAGTATTGTACAATAATGCACGGTCTCTTAAACTGCATTTCAGTGATGTGAGGAGCAATTACAACATTCTTGATGCTGATATAATATTTATTTCTGAAACATGGCTGCAATCTTCAGATATCACAGATGATTACACCATAATAAATTATAACACTTACCGCTTGGATGGACAAACAAGTCACCATGGATTGATGTTATATGTTCACCATAACATAAAACTTCATGATATCTCAAAATATTCAGAACATAAAGTGGAAGCTATCAAGATTATGATAAGCAAAAACAACATGAAATTTGTTGTTGTAGGCCTGTATAAATCACCAAAAGCCTCCATGATAGAGTTAATGAGTTTTATAGATAAAATGTTACAAGATTGCCACCAAATACCACTGGCAATTATTGGAGACTTCAATTTAGATGTATCTAATGGAAGGAACAGAGCATTTTGTGATATGATGAGAAATAAGTACAACTGTAACCAATATGTAACAGAACCAACAACTAGCAATCAAACTACAATAGATCTCCTCTTTTCAAACTACCCTCACCAAAATACATCTGTAATTGACTGTTACTGGTCTGATCACAACTTGATCTACACAGTAATCAATACAAGACAACATTAAAAACTAAGTTTAAATTTCCGATACCAAGTTGTAGTGCAAGTGAGAATAGTGACTGGATAAGTATGTCAGTAAATTTTCCCCTGCTGAAGTGGATTTTAGTTTAGAAAATTGTCACATTAAAGGATATACACTGCAAAACTGGAAACAAGTACTCATTTATATTCATTGTAGTGTTGATCATTTAACAAAAAAAGAACAGCATAAAAGTAGTGCAAGACAAAAAAGTATCCTAGAAAATTCAACAGATCAGCTTACACCCTTTAATTTGAAATGAGTCAAAATATGTCGGACATGAAGCTAATATATATATATATATATAGTTATTTCAGTTGTCAACTTTTTAAATGTGTCACATGTAAGTTTAAACGTTGGATTTAATAATAAATTACTATGGAAGACAATTTATAGTATATGTCTTTATTTGAATATTCTTCAATGCGTAAATTATTCCATACCATTTCACTGCATGATGAGAGCACTCCATGAATAAGCAGTAGAAAAGTAACAATTTCTTTTAGATCAGCCATACTGCTATAGCAAGATCTCATCATTTATATAGAAGTGCTATTTAGTAGTTGTAATGGTTATAGTTATTTCTATGGTAAACTTTTTTAACTATAGGCTTTTAAAGCTTATAAGGTGTAAAATTAAAGAATGTCTGTTCTGGAAGTTTGAAGAAAATCTATGCATATTTGATGGAGTTATTTCACAAAATGTGCAATTTGCCATATTCCAAAATTTTGTTTATATAGGCATGTCAGCATTGCAGCGTTGTTAAGTTAGGCTGTAACAACCAAGTTTTGAAACTGTGAGATGATTGGGACAGAAGTTATTGGACAAAACGTCGCTACGAGCTTTCAAACCATATAAATTGTCTATTTTGACATCACAGTTGCGTCGGGCATCACAAATCGTATCGAAATGACGGGTCACACGCCTATGTTTGCTCAAATATTAAGCGAGATATAGCACTTTTTCTATTTAGGCGTTGTGGTTGTAGTAGTTGATACTTTTAGTTTCGATCTGAGCATAGGGTTTTTACCCCTCGTTGGAATCGTCTGGATAAAAGAACGTCTGTTCTGGAAGTTTGAAGAAAATCCGTGCATATTTGATGAAGTTATTGCACAAAACGTGCAATTTTTAAAATTTCAAAATTCCATTTGTACATGCATGTCAGCGTTGTTAAGTTAGGCTGTGACAACCAAATTTTGAAACTGTGAGATGATTGGGACAGAAGTTATTGGACAAAACGTCGCTACGAGCTTTCAAACCATATAAATTGT
>JBCEWB010418845.1:9485-20334 GCA_039654565.1 Peronia peronii | reverse complement strand
TACATACATACATACATACATACATACATACATACATACATACATACATACATACATACATACATACATACATAGATGAGAAAAGGAACAAATTGTTGTGAGAAAGCGCCTCAGTCTATTATCATTCTTTTAATTGGGCTGCATTGTCATTGCTATCCATGCTACCCACACAAACACCTCCACTCTCTCACATGCAGCATTGAGAAATCATCTAATTCTTCATTTTTTTTTTTACTATATTCTGTCCAGGGCAGTGAACCAGGATAAATAAATTAGAATATTAGACTTTCGTGACCAGATGCCGGATTTCCAAGCATACTTTTGTTCATACAGCCCACGTTAACGTAGATAAGAAGACACTGCTTTCTTTTCATTTTTTTTTTATTGATGTGACTACGATAAATATGGGATCTGAGTCTCACGTTTCATTTCTCTGCCGTGATCCTTGTCATTGCTTTTCGCACAGCCGTCATGCTTTTCACTTTTCTACCTTTGGCAGCCTTTGTGGCAGTTGGTAAGTCACCAGAGTAAAGGTACTTGCTGTTGGTTTAGCAGCAAATTATTCTCTTACTAATCGAAAGCGTGCAGAAATTTTCTGCCCCAGGTACTGACAAACCCAGGACTTATCTGTAATGGCGAAACTCCGGGGTTTTAACTTTTTCCACATGGTTTGTCTAAGGTAATAACAGCTGGATTCCTCACGTCTCCATGTACTTTGAAAACAGTTAAAATATAAAAGACATAGATATCTATGCTGTGTGTGTGTGTTTTAAATAAAAAACAACTTCTATGACAATCTCCGTTTAATATTAATTGCATGTTTGTAATTATTTCGCTTTGTAAAAAAAAATGTGAGGGAAGAGGATAACAAATCATTTTTCATGGTTTTTACCTGCAACATATGACTGAAAATTTTTGAACCATTTATTGTGTAAGGAATGCATCTATATGTTTGATTTTACTCCTAGTTTTGTCAACAATTTTACTGATTAAGTAAAAAGAACAATTTTGTTCTAAAATTTATTTTTATTACGTCTTATCAATACTTGTTCAATAATCCTTTTACGATCCTTATTTATTACCATGTTCTTTATATACACAGTTACGATTTCATATGTGAAACAGAAAAATCTATGTAGTAAAGAAAAAAGAACCTGAACTTGTCACTCGACGACTTGGCAAATCCAAATCCAAACCAAGTTTCTATGTACACTTTATAACCAGGTGCATAATTTATTGGTTATTTTACATTCTAAGAAGGGACATCTGAATACAGGGCAGGTATGCTAAAACGAATAATCTGTAAGTGAGTTATTACACACATTAGCAACGTATTGAAGAATGCCCTACTACGAAAGTGAAATAATTGTTTACTGGTGTATATTTACAAAATACATTTTTTAATGTGCATCTTCACAGTTTCTAGTCATGACTTCAGTCGATGTCCTTGACTGATTACGGGACATCATAAAAGAAGCAATATGTTTTCCTGTGCTATGTGTATACGATATAATTTCTTCAATTCTAAGTTATCAGGAGTGTCCAACTGACATAAATGTAGTGCAACCCTCAATCTTATGAAATATTTAACTTAGCTATAGAGAAAGATCAAGAACAACTTTGGAACTAGATTTTTTTTTCTCCTTGTCATAACTGCACGGCAAGTGAAACAAGATTCATTTTTGAAGTGGCTAACATATAGGGAATATGAGGGTATGATAGACAGGGACGACATCGCCAAACTTCTACTGCCCAGGAGATATAGCTGAGACATGTTAACACATTATGTTAGTACCTTGATCATTGGAGTAATTTTTCAATTTGACATTGACATGGATAGCAATCAACAAATGGGCAACATTTTCATTGACAGCAAATGATTTACATAAAGTCATCAAAGTGTTCCATATTTGTCATTATCTGTCGTGTACAAGTATCCATATTGGTGAAAAAAAAATGTTGGAGGCAATGCTGATATATAGATCCACCACATCATTACCAAGCTCCACAAAGGAAATACTGGGTAGTTCAAAACAAACATGGGAAAGACGATATATAGAGATTTTTTTTAGGAATTTAATATGTACCAGACTAGAGTAGCTCTCTTTCGTAACTCTTTTCCGGTCAAGGCATCGTATTTCTAATATTATGGTCATTATATGAAAGGCTAAGATAGCTCTTTCTGGTAAAGATATTGGATTTGTTACTTCATTTCAAAAACACCCTCATGCTAAGACAGCGTTGCTCCTTTCTATTCTACAGCTTCTGCTCAGACTGTGGAGAACTGCCCAACTGCACTCCCTAGGGACCAGTATCTAGTAGTGAATAATGGTATTTGTTATGAATTTGTCGTGTACCGCCAGCGAGCCTACTCCAGTGCAGAGAACGACTGTAAAATCAATGGAGGCACTCTGGTCATAATTCCGGACCAGGCAACGCAGAATTTCGTTCTGGGCAAAATCCGGGAACTGTATTCAGGCAGCGAAAACGTATGGATCGGCCTGGAGGATAGAAACACTGAGGGCACCTACACATGGGCAGATGGCTCTACTGTGAGCTACGAAAACTGGGGCAGTGATGACGGACCCAACAACTATTTCGGAAGCTCTTTGTCTGACTGCGTGGCCATCGACCCAACTACCGGCGACTGGGAAGACTTTCAGTGCGAGAGCGACATATTCTCCATCTTCTCTGACGTGGAGCATCCATACGTCTGTCAGTTTCCGTTAGGCGGAACAACACCGGCCGTGTGAGAGTTGTAAAAAGTTAGGCACACGACGTGTTCTCTTCATAATGAGGGCGATCCGACCACGTCCAAAATCAATGTTTGTATCATGGAATCAAATTAAAAACAAAAATACAATAATTTTGTAAAGTAACACAAAACCAGATTCTTTGTCTAATTTTTGGATATCGTGCTGTCAGTCTTTTTTGTTTTGTTTTTGCTTTTCGTTATTTGAATGGTGTACGTGTATGTGTATTTGTGTTCGTATGTTGATGCTTTCATTCATTTGCCTCTATGTGTTTCACCATACTTGTGTTCAAAGACATAGACAGAAAAGTAACAGATGGTGGACGATCCACTGTATTTGGTGAAAGTCTCCTAAGTGTCATCAAAAAGAGATATATATCAAATATAACGAATCGTTCACTAATTATTAAATCTGTCTGATATTTCCTTAAACATAAGTTCGGTGAAATACGCAGAGACAGATGAACGAAGGTTTCAACAAACTCAGTCAGAGATGTTGTGATGATTTTTACTAGAGTGACAAAAATTTTCCAGTGTCTTTTTTTATACCATATTCGGGGTGGTTTCATGCCATATGTTCTGCTGTATTTGGATCCCATCCATCAAGGTTCCATCTTAACCTTCCATGAGCCAGTCTCATCTATTGTATAAAACTTCGCATCCACGGTTCTCAGTTAGACTGAATGACAACCAGATTCATTCAAGACATAGTGCAACTGTTCCAGGTAACAAAATAACTAAATAATACAGTTTATTACATAATTATAAACGTTCTGACTTACTATACTAATACCAAATTAAATAAAGAACTAATTAGTTTATTAACTTTCTAACCAACCAAGAAATAACTGTCTTACTATAAGAAAATAACTAATTAAATGAAGAAAGACAAAAAGATATAGAGAAAGTTTAGAAAGGAGGAAAAGAAAAAGAAGAGAGGGGCAAAGACAAAGAAAGAAAAAAAAGAAAACAATAAAGGAACGATGAAAGAGCAAAAGAAAGAAAGAAAAATGAAAGAAAGAAAATGAAACACCTAAAAAAATCATTCTGTCCTGCAAAGGAAAAGACATCTATAAGCTGAAAAGGTAAGTGTCTAATTAGGATGGACCGGGCTGATGCAATCAACAAACTCTGCATTATTTAGTTCGATGAACAAATTTGCATCACTCTGTTGGTATGTCATATAGCACGTCTTCAGATCGTTGACCACAGATTAAGGATCTCAATAATATTCAACGCAATGCAGAGACAAGGGTGTCATTTCATTCCATGCGTAACTTTCCTCCTTTCTTCTGAATCCTACAACTGCTGCAACCGATGATGGTGACCGATTGAAACGGCGCGGGTGCCACAATCAGTTATGCGGGGGTTATGAAAAACGCCCGTCTCAATTATAGTCATGGTTATGGAACAAACATTCATACCTTTAAAAAGGTATAAGCGCGTTCCGTGCCACGGGACACTAGACAATGACCCTGGCTTTGCATCACGGTGTACACCGTACACACTACTTAAAAATTAAGAATATCATCGTCATCATCCTTATCACCATCAACATCATCATTGTACAGAAATATCTTGTATAACTGTCAAATAAACAAACAAACGAACGAACAAAAAATTTAACAAACAAACAAACAAAAACAGAAACAAGAAAATAAAAACAAAAAGGCAACAGACAAGCTAATTAAAACATTAATAGAGAATAGAGACAAAGTACAGTATAACCAATATGTTAAAAAAAAAAAAGCGAGTACCATGGTTTTTAATCTGCTCGATCATCAGTACCGCTGTTATCATCACTATCAATATCTTCATTACATTTTATTGGCATGTATACAATAGATGGACAACAGTGATTGCCAACCGGTTACTAATGTCTTAATAAGTATTACAAGTATATTTATAAACAACACAAGTATATGAACTCCAAATTTTCAGACTGGTCTATTCTTCGTCTGAACGAGAACAAGATGTAAAAAGGATACAGCTTTGTATGTGTGTGTGTATTGTTTCTTTTCTCTTTCTTTGTTGTTGTTGTTGTTGTTGTTGTTGTTTTGTTTACAGTTATACACCATCATTATCACTATCATGATTTTAAAGACATATTTTAAATTTTAAGACAAACTCTCTTCCTGCAAAGGAACTTAATACACTAAAAGAAACAAACAATCTGTATAGGACTCGACTTATTAATAAAAAATGGAGAAAGTGATTGTCAAATTTTCCAACCATTCTCGTTCCTCATCGGGACAATAAAGCAGAATGTTAATCATTGTAATTATTTTTTGTAAATATGTCTCAAAATATAGGACGACTGAGTACAAGCAATTAGTCAAATACACCAAAAAGAAGCAAATAACAATATTAAGAACTCGGTAGGGTAAAAAATGAAGAAGTAGGCATCACTAGCCAAATTTTCGAACCCAATTAGCTCTTCATCAGGACAATTATCATTGTAATCATGATTATCATAATAACCATTCCATATCCTATAAATTTCTTAAATTTTAAGACACGGACTGTCATCAGGTAGCTAACTAAGTACATTAAAGAAACATATAATTTGAAAAATCGAATAATCATCATCGTCATGATCTTAGATTTTTTAGAAAAGGAAACCGTCTTCTACGCTGAGAGTGGAATATTTAATTAAAAGTTTCTTTCACAGACAGTAGTAACTTATTGATTTACAATTTATACATTTTTTTTTCTTTGTTGCCCCGATGAAGAACCAAACGGATTCTAGAATTTGGCTAATTCCATTACTTTTACAAAAAAAATTGACATATCGAGCTCTACAGATTCTTGTCTTTTCCTTAAGTGCACTAAGTTAGTTGCGGGTAGACAGTTCGTGTGAAATTTTAAGACATGTCTCTAAAATGATCGTAATCACTGTCTTCATCGTGACATCAGTTTTCATCTCTGGTCAATCAGAAATAGCATTTTTTCGCTAGGGAGTGCCGAAAGAAAAATAAGCAGCCTATCATTAGTTTTTTTTTCTCCTTTTTATTCTGCAACCTATTTCCTGTTTTATCTTTTACGTCCACATCTGAAAATCTGGAGTCATAAAAAAAAAAATAAAAGAAAATTGGACTTTAAAAAATCTGCCTTCTGGCACATTCCAGACAATCCCAAAAGTTAAAGTTTGAAAAACAGGTTGTAACCATGGACAAGGGCAGATAAAATGTACGAAAAATAATAATAATAATAAAAAGAAAACGATCCGAAGCATCAATAGGTTTTTTAAAAATCAGCAATAAATAACACATAAATAAATGCAATGAAAAATTGTAAAATAAAAAATTAATACAAAAATATTAAAATCTGTATCATGGCGCATTCCTACCTGACAATCCTAAGAGATAAAGCCTGAAAAACAGAATGTTGTCATGCAGAAGTCCAGCCTTTGAAATTCTTTTTCCAATAATTGTAATTTTCTTTTTTAAATCAAAAGGAAATGAGAGAAAAAAAAATAATAGTCTAGGAGTGAGTATTTAGACCAAGTAATCAGATGAATCCAACAAGGAAAGAATGGGTCATGTTTCATGATCAGTCCAAAACGGCCACATGACTAACGTAAATCAGATCATTTCATTTTCAAAGTGGCGTTGTTCATGCATAAGACACTGCTGTTTCACACTCTCTTTTCTTTTTTATAGATAGTTTTGGTTTAAGATTAGGATTAGGACCAAGGTAAACATAAAACAAACTTTCAGTTCTTCAATCACTTAAACAACAGAATCAATAACCCAAACAGGATACAATCTGTTTTAAAGTTTTCATGTAATTTGAGAACATACATAACAAAAATGCTGTTCTCGGAAGTACTTTTCTTTTAAAACCTCCGCTCGTTTCCCCAAATCAACAGCAGTGCATGAAGCAATTCAATCATACAGCTTTACGCTCTCTAGCGACATTTTTTCTTTCTTTCTTTCTTTCTTTTTTTCTTATTTTGTTTTGTTTGTTTATGTTTTGTTTTTTCTTTGTTTTTCTCAAAATATTAATCATGGAATTAATATGACCTGGACCACATACTTGGGGTTAATTTTTTTTTTGTCGCTCGAAGACACATACTAGTCACCTCCATGTTCATGAAAAAGTAAAGAAAAAAAATGACATTTTTCACCATTAGTCGGGTTCTCACAAGGTCACTGCTGACGCCAATCGTTTCTCCGTCTTATTTCCATTTATATCCTTTAAAGGAAAACGAACTTTTTGCAAATCGGTGTCCTGTCCACGCCTGTTGGATGAAAGTTACATATCAATGTGATGTATAAAATGCAGAAGAAATATTTTGGGAACATTTTTTCCAGTTGCTCCTTTAAACGAACTTTTCGTATGAGTAATAACTTAATAAATGTTCATATGAGCACGCTATAATACATCCATTAACTCATTCATTCATTCATTTAATTTTACTCATTCCCTGACTTAGGTAGTCACCTCTATCTATCTTCAGCTGACCCACTCACCCAGTCATTTTTCCTTCTTATTGTAATAGAAAATCATTCTCTCTCATTATATTTGTCTGTTTGGCCATCCATCCATCCATCCATCCGTCCATTCATCCATCCATCCATCAATCCATCCATCCATCAATCCATAAATCTCTCCATCTGTCGATCTGTTAAACATTAATTTAAATTATCCTTTACCATAAAAAAAATCCTCCAAAATTTTCGATTGCGAATTAAACATAAATCCAATACATGTATAATTCTGTGAAAGAAAAGCTAAAGGAATAGGAAAAAAATTAGAACTAAGATGAAAGTTTGGCTCACTTACCATGAAATAAACAAGAATAAAAAAGCTGAGCTTTAAACTCCCTAAAACTGTGTTTCTTGTTCTTACTTTTTTTTTTTTTGACACGAGGTCAAATCTGCCTTCTCCTTTATACGTTGGTCGTAATCAGAACAGTCATGCCAGCCCAATTTGGAATTCAAATAAATGAAAAATTTTTGACTACATGTACATTCTCATTTGTTTCTTTTTTTTTTTTTTTGAAACATTGAGACTTTTTAACCATTTATAGCCAAGGTGAAAAGAAAAGATAAGCAGTTATGGCTTCAAAAAAAAGGAAAATTTGAAAAAGCATTGAATGTTATATAGTTATACGACAAAAAATATTCGTGCATTGGCTTTGAATGTGGAACAATTTTCAGTTAAAAAGAATTATGTCGTAAAGAGGATTTGGAAATTCAACAGTATCGTTTTTATTTCCAAATTCTTCTCCAGTCAAATAAGAAAGTTAAACTCGTTTTTTTCCCTTGGTATATTTCTCAGGCTAGTGCAGGTAAACTCAGGGCCTATTTTTTTTTTTTTGATTTACTTTGTAAGCACAGAAAATCGTGATGGAAAGTTTGTCCACGTTTCTAGTGATAAGAACAGTTTAGCACGATTTTTTCGCTGGACAAAGACAAATTCAGTTGAAGGTCCTGGCGTCACTGGAACAATGTTAAAATTAAGTAACATACAAGAAACATACAAATAAAACATGTTCGCCCACCTTTTCCTGTTCAAATTTGATTTTCTTTTAAGAGCAATGACCGTGTTGTTTTAAACTCATGAACAGGGGCCTTTTTGTGTGAAGAAAACAATGAATATCACACAAGTTGAGTCTCAAGGACTCAAAGATCTTGTGGTTAATTAACGCAGGTGGGCGTGTAGGCAGTGACCAGGAATAGTTTATCAAGCTGACATAAAGTGATATAATTTGCCTCTACATGTCTCCAAAAGGGATGACAACACATATGCCAAGACTTACATGCATACGAAAACAAATACATACACAAATTAGGAAGAAGTAGGGATGAAGGCCTATTGATGTTCCATGGGGATTTTCAATATTATAAAAATATTATGACAAATATAATGTGCTGCAATGACATTTTAATAATAATAATAACATTAACAATAGTAACAATAAAAACAGTAACAACAATAACAATATATATAATTTATAATTATGTGAATAATAATTATTATAATATGTAATCATATAACATTAACATTAGCAGTCCTCTATTACGTGTCATTTTGCATTTGTTATGGCAAGTTTGTATGACATCAGCTCCATCTTCCTCTTTTTCCTTCCTCCAGCTCCCCTCCCCAACCCCACTCCCTTCCAACAGCGACACACACAGGGACCCGCAACATTTGCACCATGTTATGTTTGAATCGAGATAACCTCCACTAGGAGGTTGAAAGACGTATTATAGAACGTAAGAGCATTTGGGGTTGTAGGTCTGGCCTGGTGGATGGTTGGCTGGGAGGCATCCCCTTTTAATGACCACGCCGTTCATTGGTGTTCAAGGCATTGAAGGACTGTCATGGTTTCTATTATATTTTTCATGACCTCGTTTCTGAACATGCTTCGTCTGTTGTTTATGTTTACTGCTCGTTCAAGACATTAAAATTCATTTCACAGGTGACCAACTTGTTCTTAACATCTTATCTCCTTCCATTGTCTTGAGCACTGGCAATGTTTTGACTAGCTCTGTTACTTCCCTTTCACTGATGTCCGTTTTGCCTTTCAGCATTCATTTGCCAGACACAAGAGGTGTTGAACAAGCAGTGTAAAGAAGACAAAAATCGTTTTTTTTTTTTTGTCTATTGACAGGCTGTTTATCAAAAATAAAAAAAAACAATACAAAATAATATTTAAAAGAATAAAAAATAAAGTTTTTTTGTTTTTTTTTTTTTTTTAGAATTTTCCATGATGTTAATTTCAGCAAAGAGTGTAAAAGTAATTGCTCTCCCTCATTACAGTGAGTTGTTAAAAGTTACACATCCTCTGTGTTTGATGATGGGAAGAAAATGAGCAGGTCAAAACGATTCGCCATTGACATCCACTATCGGCTTGATACGCCTGCCATAGCCTCCCCAAAACCCCGTTAACCATTATAAATTGTGTCCACTTCTCGATACTAAGACAGGGATTGGACTTTGAGAGAAAATTTTAATTCTGATAGTGGAAAGGTCACTCTAGCAGTTGTAGTATACGCGATATTGTTAAGGGGGGGGGGGGGTTTCCTGAAATCTGGATTTTGCTTAAAAAATGGGATTTTTGTTTTTGTTTTCTCTTTTCTGCGTATAAAAATGGTAGTAAAAAGTGGATATGTCCATTCTAACGTGTTTGACCCATGGTCATTCAACGGTAGGCCTAGCCTACTGTCAACCAGGATTTGGCTCCACCTGGCTGATACATGCAGTCGCAGATCATCACTGTTTGATTAAATATAGGCAAAGAGTGCATAAAACACTTGATTATGACCTCTTCTAGCAAAATCACGAACTCCAGTGCCATGGATGGACATTGGATGACCACTATAAGGCGAAAATTATAATGATGGGGGGGGTAGGGAACAAAATTCGAGAACAATTATGCCCAGAAAGCCAGGAAAATGTAACAAAAGACACAGAAGTTATGAAGAGAGGAGGGCTAGTATGTAAGAAAAAGGTGTTTTGAGGCCAAAAGCCGAATAAAAAACTCTCCATGTCAATTTTTCCGTAAAAAAAAAATAAACTTGAAACGCGTTTTTCTCAAAACCCGGTTTTTTGTCAGTATTTTGCTATGTACTTTTTACTTTCTGAAAGGATTCTAACCAAATTTGGCACACATCATGTTCACAATAAAACTAAAAACCGTTCGTATGCGAGTCCCATTCCGTTGGTAAGTTTCAGAGAAAAACAGGTTTTTAGTATGAAAAAATGGCGAAATTTGAAATTTCGCTTCATGGCATTTTCAAAATTTTTTAGAAAATTTTCTGTGAGATACAAAGGGCTGGAAATAAGTTATTTTTTTAGATATTATGTAAAAAAAGACGTTCACGAAGTTTTGTCAAGTTTTGTTAAAATTTGGCGGACTAGATAGATTTTGAAGTTAACTATTTTAGAGATGCCAAAATCCATGGCAACCACTTGAAAAAGTCCATTTTTTTTCAGTTTTCCTTTAATTTGAAATGCCGATTGCGATGGAAAAGATTAAAATAGCATATCTTTAATAATTAAAAAAAAAAACACTTTTAGGGGGGGGGGGGGGGGGGGGGGGGGGGGGGGGGGGGGGGGGGGGGGGGGGGGGGGGGGGGGGGGGGG
>JBCEWB010418626.1:0-20335 GCA_039654565.1 Peronia peronii | reverse complement strand
TATCTATCTATCTATCTATCTATCTATCTATCTATCTATCTATCTATCTATCTATCTATCTGTCTGTCTGTCTATATGTCTGTCTGTCTGTCTGTCTGCCTGCCTATCTGTCTGTCTGTCTGTCTGTCTATCTGTCTATCTATCTATCTGTCCCTCGACAGTCGGTCCGTTTGACTATCCTGCCTATCTATTTGTTTATCTGTCTGTCCCTCTGTCGATATATTTTGCCCTTTTTTGTTTCATTTCCATCAGGCAGCCAGCATTGTGTCTGTCTGTTAACATTTGTCTCTCTGTATATACCGGATCGGTCTACCGGATTCCCCCTCTGCCATACTCCTCTGTTGTATAAATTTATTCGAACTCATGTTTTTTTTCTGTGATCACACCTGTTATGTCACCACTACTATCGGCCTCGTTATCTTTCTTCAAATCTGACGATGTAAATATAATGTGATGCAGGCAGCTTTTCTGGCGTTTGTCCATAGAAGTCATCTGTCATGCCGTCTCGGTGGACAATAATTTGGACAAAATATTTGCAGAACAGTGATAGAGTGGAGTATGAATGCCGCAAAAACAGCCTTTTGATGTGCTTTGAGGGCATATTATGCATCTATCTTCACGAATGGATATATGTATAATAGTGCATTTGCTCAGGATTAATGTGTGTCTGTGGTGAGAGAGAAAGAGAGGGCGAAAGAGAAAGACAAGAGCATATTATGTGTGCGCGTATATTCGACAGACGGGCAAAATGAAAGTGAAAGAATATTAAAATTTAGGAAAAGATTTCATTGTCTCCGGAATTTATGAGTGATCTCTGGCATCACATTAGTTTACAAGCTGAACCTTCTATCAGTTGATATGACTTTGATGTGAGATTAGCAGATGATACGGATGATTCCTTCTATAACTATAGATCATTTTTATTGTCCATTGGAATTTACTTTTCATCTTTCTACGGGTCAATTTTAATTCTCTCCTTACATAACATCTGGTTTCTTGTCTTCATCGGTATTATATTAATTAGTTATTCCATTTCAAATTTCTCGTTCAGGATTGAGAGAGGCAATACATTTTGAAGTCGTTCAACAATGAGTTTAGAAATCTTCGTTTTGCCTAAAAAATAAAGATATCTTTCTCTTAAAAGCAACCGACAAGCGCTTAACAATAGTGCTCTGCTCCCTAAGATTTACTGAAAGTAGAGAAAGCTATAAAAGATCAAGCAATGGGTGTTTTATTTTCTTGCCACATCACGCTTCCTAGCGCAGTGAATACCTGATCAGGATGTCCGCTTTACCCAAATTTCCGTGACAGTAATCTTCCCCTTTCCCCCACTAAACGCTCTAATTAAGGCTGTTTGTCTCCCTGTTTTAATGGGAGAAACGGGAATTAACAAACAGAGGGAAGCGGGACACACCGGGTCACCATTATACAGTAGTAATATTTATGCTCGAGACAAACACCTGTTTGGGGTCCCCCTTGAGAACTATAAATTGTCCAGGTGCGAGATGATACGATAGTTTCATTTCATTTTTATTTTATTATTTTTACGACTGTCTGTCTTCTTGACTGTTTGTTTTCATAACAGTCTAGAGTATATTGTAACACATTTGAATCACGGGGAAAAATGGCTTCAAAAGACTGAATCATGAAAGCATGCTGGATGTTTTATTTGAGAACTTAGAGTACAGACTTTTAATGCAGACCAATAATTTATTGTCATTCTATACACAGCCCAAATAATTTCCTATGGAAATCCAACTCTGTCTTAGACAATACTGTCATTTTTTTTTTCTTTCGAAGCTGCCGCTGTTTTTTTCTATAATTGTGAAATACAAGGGCACATGAAAGTTTGGCTCCAAGGCAGCTTTTCTATCTGAGTCTGTTGACATCAATTTTCATGGCGTAAAACAAAAACAAAAAGAAAAACAAATAAAAAAGAAACAAAAATTGGTCTTGTTAATGGTAGGACAATAAGTACTTTAAACTTTTGAGAAATCATGTCAGGTTCTGAGATCAAGCCACAGCAATTGTACACTGAAAAATGGAAACTCACGTTCCATACAGAGTAATGCTGTTCGGGTTCAGCAAGTCAATTTGTTTATAGACAAGAAAGTAAAATAAATACAAAACAGAAAAATCCATCACGGGCCCAAGTAGTAAAAGAATTAGAAGGAAACATCTTCTTTAATGATCTTGTGTTGATGTCATGATGTACAAACAATAGATTATAGATTGCTTGAAAAAGTAACAGTATTATGGATTTTTAGAGTGCGTCAAGAGTAGAATGGCATTGTCCTTGAAATATACAATGTGTTCTCGTCCTGAGTTTATTAGAATATTATTAGGCTATTCTTTTTTTGACCGGAAGTCCGGTGCACGGCCGGGCAGGTACAGTACACCTGTTTCCGTTCTGTCATTAGCATCAGCTCCCTCAGCCTTCCTGTCCAGGGCGCCGACCACTGGTTATAAAAAACATCGTTCAGAACAGCTCTCTTGACCGCCGCCACAAAGTATAATATGTTTTAGAGGGTTGATTCTGTATATTTCTTATTTTATGTCCCTCTGCTCTACATGGGTATTGTAGCTGATTATACTACACGTGATCTTAATCCACGAGTCGAAATAATTTTACTGCCTACGGAAGAGGTATTTTTCTTCCTCCGTGCCCTTCAAAAAGACTACACGAGCAATTTCGTGACCGCCGAATTAGCCTACTGACCTGTTCATTCGAACTAAATAACGTCAGAGGCAGACTTTCAGTGGATTAATTGAAACAAGAAAGGTTGGTACAAGATGTTTTAAAAAAAAAAAAAACGGAAAAAAAGGACATGATTCTGGGTCTTAACTGAAAATACGAAAGAAATATTTTATTTTCACACGGTCAGTTAACACATGCCTTTTACATGAAAAAGATTTCCTTTTCCTCTCGTTCACTCATTTGGCCTACTCTATCTCTCCCTCTTTCTCTCTCTCTCTCTCGCCTTGTCGTTTTCTCTCTCCCCTCTCTCCTTCCCTTACCTCACCCCCTCCTCCCCCCCTCCTTTTTTTTCCTCCTATCCATATGTAAACAGCATTAAACACAAAAAATGAGCTATTGCACGTGTGTAATACCTGCGCAGTTCATGGCATGCCAACAATAAAGTTTGATATTCAAAATCAGCTGAAGGCATTAAGTATCTCATATAGCAGACCACATCTGCAATTATAATGATAAAAAGAAAAGATGGAATAAACCAGTGCACAGGTAGACTGAAAGACACACGTGCACTCTAACGCATATCATACTAACAATAGCATTCAGAGAACACCTACATATAGATAATTAAATCTATAGCAATACACTACACCCAAAGAACACACACCCAAAGCACACACACACACACACTTCGGTTCCTCGATGCCCGTTTGTTCCTCATAGTGTTGATTGCGTGTCAACCGACGTATCTCGGATGTCATGACCCCCCCCCCCCCACACACACACAGGCATACAGACAATTATAGCATACAATCTATGCAAAGGCTATACACACACACACACACACGCGAGCGCGTGCGTCATAATATTAGTATCTTAATTTCTTAAAAGCATGCGTGCGTTGACATTAGATCCAAGTTATTCAGTTAGTTGCGGGTTGGTGGTCTCTACAATGTGGTCTCTTGATACTCAATACATCGATGTAAATTGTTATAATTATACCTATATAAGTTGATGCGGCAATATAATGCCATCGGAGCAGTCAGCTACGACAAATTAATACGAGATGGCGGAAGAGGATGAGTATGATTATGATCACTGCCACAACTGATAGTCAGCCGCGGAATACTTATGAAATGGAAGCGTTTTACTTACGTTCCTATTGTGTGATGGTGATGGTGGTAATGATGATGGTGACTGTGGTAGTACATATACTAGCTGTGATGGTAATACATAAGTTTTAAACCTGTGTTTAATATGGATGTAAATTTTGGTTATGTGCTGATAATGATGAAACTTGTTGTGAAGCTCCTTTTTTGTTTTCCGACAATGAAAATTGTTCTGAAGTTTGATAGGCTGAACATGTAATGTTGTAATTGTAGTTTTAAGGGAAAAAAGGGGGGGGGGGGGGGGGGGGGGAAGGTGGAGAGCAAGAAGTAAAAATTATTATCTAGAACAGATAGATATGGTGAATGAAGTTGAAGATAGAAGATAAATCATTAATATGTTTTATTCCCTTTTGCCCTTTCCACAGCAGCTGCGGCCCTCTAACCATGCCACCATACAGAGCATCGTCCACGCTATTGGCATCTACGACAACGTACCAGCGCCATGTTGTGTCCCTGATGTCATGTCCTCAATCACACTGCTTTACTTTGACGAAGACAGGAATGTCGTGCTCAAGAACTATCCAGGAATGACAGTTGAGTCTTGCGCATGTCGGTAACCAACGACGCCAGGATTCCCTGATCGCGTACCTTGGAAGGAGTTTCAGACGGTCGTGCACAGACCTGGCACAGCTCCGCTCTTCTGTGACAACTTTGGCTACGAGGGAATACGCCAAGGAAACTGTTGTCATAATAGACACATTTTAAAGATGTCGACAGGATTATAAATGCATAAAATGAAACAGTTGGCGGGGATGAATATATGTTACGTTTTTCATAGTTCTGATCGTTTGTTTATTTTTCCTTTGTTTTTATTTGTTTCTTAAGTTATTTCAATACTTTCTTATTCTCATGCTCCTCTCAAAACCTCTCAACAATGATAACTTTAGAAAAAAAAGAATATATATGTAATGAACATGAACTTGGCATAGGCATTAAATTGAATAGTGATAAATGATGTGATTCATCCTTAATATATCAATCGATCCTGGAATGCAGATTAATGATTCTTGGGTAAAGCTGAAGTGCGAAGTAGAAACTGATCATAAAGACTTAGGGAGAAAGGCGTACGTCCTTTTAAAATATTCTTTTCTTTCAATTTTTTTTTTCAACCATTCATAACACCGAAGTGCATGAGACTGATTTAGCTCCTTCATGTCAGATAATGTTTTATCATTGGAAAACACTTGACTTGATTCCTGAAAAAAAAAAAAAAAAAAAGATGGAAGAAAACGTTTCCCTAGCAAAACTATATTTTCTCATTTTTGCCCGCGAGCTCGAATTGAACATAGAGAAAACAAGAGAGGAAAAATAAATACTTAATTGGCATTTTTTGTTCGCACTAATAATAGCCCGTGATCAGATTTTGAGAGAGATTTGCGTGCTGGAAAAGATCAGTTTGAAAGTGCTGTCCCTGAATGATCATTGACGATTGCCATGGAAAATATAAAATTAATGTTCACGATAATCATATGTTTTGATTGTTCTGTATTCATAAATATTCTGCACTCCCGAGTCTACACTGATTTCATAGTCACTGTGTGATGGGTGTTTTATTGCTAAAAAAGAAAAGAGAGAGAGAGAGAGAAAAAAAAACTGAATGATGATTGCACATTCTGCACTTAATTTATCTTCATTTTCAAAACGAAATGATTTAAATATGTTATACATGTACTTTTGGCAACGGTGCAGTGGTATTCTGAAGTAAAAAAAAAAAAAGATTGAAAAAAAAAAAGTGCGGAACATCTCCAATGATCTCACTGGATCTACAGATGAATATGTAATTGACAGAATAACTTAAAATACTGATTTTGTACAATTGCGTCATCAAATCAATCTTTTTTCATGAATCTAATGAAGAAATATCATCTTTTACATTGCCGATTTTTTAGTAGCGCTATCTGCATCTGTGCAATGTCTTATTTTAATATCTGAGATCCGAAGGTAGCAAAGCAATTTGTTTACTTAATATTTCATAGCACAGTGTTATAAAGGTGATGAGTCTCTTATTCGAGGATATAAACAGAGGGCCTTCTATGAAGGCTGCACCAGCAACGAATCGATCTGTAACAAACTCGGCTGGCTTAATGAAATAGACCATCAAGACGGATTTCGCTGCCAGAATTGAAGGGAATGGAATGGATAAGTGCAAAAGTTGTTGGCAACGCTTTTCATTAAAAAAAAATGGGGGGGGGGGGTATGATTAAGCTCTTGGCAACAAGTTGTACTTTTAAAAAATTATTTTTTGCTGAGCACATGGAATTAAAAAAAAATCAGGGAGAAAGGAACGGAGAATGGGAGAGAGAACGAGAGAGAGAGAGAGAGAGAGAGAGAATCAAGACGGAAAGAAGAAAGAAATGGTGAAAAACAATAAGTGATTGGTTGCGTGCCAGCATGACACCCTCACTGTCCTTCCACTGATGTGACAGAAGAATGTTCAAGTCACCGACAGTTTAGGTCAAAGCTGAGTTAGGGCGTGGTCCACAGCTCTATATACTTTAACAAAACAACAACAACAACACTTTTTTTCAGTTTAACCAGTTCTGTTACTTGATCAAACGCAATTTTCCTCACCATTAAAAGTCAACATATGGCATCACTTCATTCTGTAAAAACTAGATCCTTCCCTGCTTGTTAATTCAAAGATATCCTAAACTAAATGTCATTTCCTCCAAACTGCGTGTTCAGGAAAAAAAAAAAAGGCGCTTTTCAATGTACGTTTGTAATGTATATGATCACTCAGGATGATACCACTTTGAATGGAAGTTGAACAGATCAAAAAAGTACTTTCTGCAAACTTTTGAGAATACAAGATCAAAGCAGAAAAAGGAGAATGGAATATACTCCCATTGCAGGGCAGCACTATAGTTTTATTATCGTATTTTTAAAGTGAGCCAATGATCACCAGATATGGACCCTTAATTTGCAATCAGCTGATATTGGCGCAAAACAGAAAAAAAACGACTCATATGAAATTTAAATTTAAAACAATAACTTAATGAACTACATTACTTTCCCATTGCTCCATAATTTCATCACTGCTTACAAGTTCTCCCCCCCTCCCTTTTTTTTTTCAATACGCCACATTTTTCGTATTCTCGCTATCTGTCTTTACTCGTGTACTCTAGTTTACATATTTAATCATCCTTTCTGCATTCGTGAATGTGAGCCCTTTGTTTTTAATATCCTAACTTTGTTCTGGCGTTTTTTTTTTTAAATGTATGTATTTGAGTCACAATTTTCAGTTTTAAATTTGACAATGATGTTTTATCAATGCGTTTTACCAGTTTTTAGGGTTCCAAGAGTTCTGTGTCGCATAGATAGTTAAAAAATGTCCTGTTTTCGCTCCTTTCAAGCCTCCACTTTTTATTATTTTTCCTCGTCCCTTCCCTGCTTCCAAATCATCCTTTACATAGTTCTGCTTTTAGTCTGTTATGATAATTAAAATTTTATGACAAATGGCAGGTACTGAAATTGGTGTAGATATTTCAAATATATATATCTGTACACAGTGATAATATGATATTTTTTTCACATTCTAATTGTATGCTGTCTCCGATTTGAAATGTATGCTTTTGATTGGTTTTCTTCTGTTGAAATGCTGAATCATCCACATCATTGATGTCGTATAAATAGACTGTCTTATTACATTTGTATCAAATGGCTACCATTGAGAGGCAGCAATCAGTCAGTTGTCTTGAGCACTTTCTTTGCATTGCCTGTTTCACTTCCGCCGTATTGTCAACACTGATTTTCCAAACGGATATTCATTATTGTTTGGTTAGAGCTATTTAATTATGTAGATAAGAGATCAACGCAAGATAGCAACCAAACAATTCATGTGAGATATCAAGGAGGCAAACTCTTTGTATTTGGTCGCATTCTTCGAAACTTGGAAAAAGAATACTCAGATACGGTTAGATAATGGAGAGAGCATTAATTACACAGCTCTTATATCCCTACAGTACAGGCTAGTCTACGCGCTTTACAATCTATTAGATGCGGAACATTATGTTTTGTCCATTTCTTATTGTGTTAATATTTCGTACGCAGTCTTGTTTTCTTTTAACATGAACGTGGGAAGAATTCTAATATATGAATGGAAACAACTTAGGTGAGGTAATTTTTTAATTATTGCCAGATGGCATTATTTTAGCTAATTTGCCTCAATTATTTCAAGCTTGGCATGTAAACGTAAAAACAAAAATCGAACACGTGTTACCTTTGTCTGTTTTTTTTATCTACCTCTTATATCTGTGTTCACACAACCTATGTCCTTAAGTTTTGTCATGTTTCTTACTATTTAATTAGCTGTTAAATAATGTTACAGGTCATATAATGTCATGTTGTCACTGCTCTGTTGTTTGTATCTTCGTTAGTCGTATAAAAATATTGCATTGCAGTCCTAGATTAGCTTATTCGTATTGATTAATATCTGATAGATTTTTAATTTTGTTCAATTTTTATTTTTTATGTTTATTTATCTTATTTTATTTTTATTTTTATTTTGTACTGGAATACATGTATTTGATTATTGTGCAATGCACATGTATTATACCTGGTCTAAAGACAGTTTATATAATTGTTTTATGTTTACAAAATATGCTGACAGAATAGGGAACTTTTAAGCTGTTTAACTACGCTTTCTTTTCAGATTTCTACAGGCTAAGAATTTTGGAAAAATCGTGTAAAACATACCAAATTTTTGATGAAATTTGGATGACCGAATGAGTAATGTTTCTAAACGTGCATTTTCTTATGGATATAATCTTCCCCGCTTGTCAAATATGCTCCGGATTTCAGCCCATCCATAATAAACATGTCTTGCTGTAATTGGGAATAAATTCGACATTTATGTTTCAACAAAACAAGTTCACGAGATTTTTTTTCTAGCCAATATTTCTCAATTTTAATATATCCAAATAAGGCTGTGGTGAAAGTCTCTGTTAATTCGTTATGTTGTTCGTATTTGTGGAGATTGATTTACATTAGATAGATCTTATGAATATTCTTCGTTTATTTGTCAGAAACATTGTGACATGCACTGAAAAGATGATTTAAATTGAACCATCAAAAGCAATTAAATTTTGATTTGAGATCAAACATTAGATAACACCACTCTACAACATATGCATAGTCCTGACAACATTAGACAATTTTTTACCTGCTTGTTTTCTCTTTCAAATTTGTCCAGCTACTTTCTCCCAGTCCTATCACATATTAAGAAATATAGCAATATTACTCCTTTTTTGGCATTGA
Organism: Peronia peronii; assembly: GCA_039654565.1. Classification (NCBI taxonomy): domain Eukaryota; kingdom Metazoa; phylum Mollusca; class Gastropoda; order Systellommatophora; family Onchidiidae; genus Peronia; species Peronia peronii. Next base: position 11,215 of record JBCEWB010418626.1, on the reverse strand, counting down.
ATAGGAATTTGTCATTTCTTGTATCTTTATCTTTGATTTTCAGTGTGTAACATGGTCAAAGAAATCAGTCACATAAACTGAAGATCATTTTTTGTTTTGTTTTTGTTTTTGTTTAAATTGTTGTGGCCTATTATGTTTGCCACTTTCATTTTTTGTTTCCGAGTATCGGTTTCTATGTCTATCACTTGGAAATCGTTTGTGATTGTTGTTATTGTTTTTTTTGCAAGAGGCGTAAAGCTCCATATGTAATTAATTCTAATCTTATCATTACATTTTCAAAACTTCTTGTGTTTTTGTCAGTTGCTGTAAGTATAGATTTGATATGCTGTAGAATATTGATTTATTTTATAATATTGTGAATATGTGTATCTAGCGAAATAAACATCGTAATGTGCTGGAAATAAGGTGTAAGGTATTCCTTTTTCTTTTTCTTCGTATGCCTCCTCTATGCTTTATCAGTTTGCTGGTGACCAATTTTGTGTCTGGAGATGTATAAATACCACAGATTTTGTCTTGGTAAAGAGAACATTTGTCAGTTTTTAAGTATTTGCAAGACGTTCCAGATTTTTTATAACAATGATCTCTATATCACATAACTGACGAGCAGGCATAAATTACTAATCCCAGAATGATGCTGCAAAAAGAAGACGAAAAGGATGGGGTGGGATGGGGGCAGAATAGTAATAGCAATAATTATGTCAGTTCAGATATTCATAGATATATTTATATGCCTTGTAATCGTTATTACATGTATATTTGAAATTAAATAGAACAAGTGTGTCTATATGAAAGGGGGGGGGGGGGGAAGAGAAGATGGAGAAATGGGAGGGCGTTGACATTACTCCATGCACAGTAGGAGAACAGCTATCACAATCACTTTGTCTCAGTGGTGAATCCAGCGATACAACGTGGACAGCCTGTTACAGAAGTTATTGAACCTTATCTACAAAAACAAGAAAACGTGAATGTCACATTTCTTTTCTTCATCGATCTCTTCTTTAATCTCGAATCCAATTAAACCAGTTTGTCCGTCTAGTCTGCGGTTACCTTGGAAATGTGGACACAAGTACGGTAATTCTGTTGTGATTATCTCCCCTTGTTTCGTGGTGTAAAACGTGACCCGCTGGAAAGGAAAGCCATGTCACCGGAAACAGAAGCCTTGTCGCCTTCTTTTGACCTCCCCGGGTGGCCTTCGGTAGCAGCAAATGACTATGGGTCATTTAGCGGGTTAGTGAGCTTCCTGCAAAGAAATTTCCACGATGTGTGCACTGCCGGGAACTGGCATAATTTTTCCCCTTTTTTTTTCTTTTCGTTTTTGAAGACGAGGGGTTTGTTGTTGTTGTTTTGGGGGGGGGGGGTTAACGGCACATCAGCACGATCATGACTATATTGTGTCTTACACGGTAAGATACGTTTACACGTCAAAAGGCGAAAAGAGAGGAAAGAGAGCGGGATCACAGAAGACAGGAGCAAGGAGAGAGAAAAGATATCACCTCTGGAACGTTGAGAATGGTATTCCATGGGAGATATCCTATCGACCGCTTTCACCACCTGCAGGTGGAGCAGACTACTTACATATGTACCTCGGGCCCCTGCGGAGGATGAACAGGAGGACATATACCAGTAAACAGCTATCCACTGTTTCATCGAAGTATTTAGCACGAAAATATTGATTGAACAGCAAGAAGGATGAACATTACATGGAATTCTTAATTCCCATATCTAAGTATGAGAGGAATGCAAATATAGAGGAGAGGAACCAGATGGCATCAATCGGGCAAGCAACTAGAATGAAGGCTGACTGAAGTATCTGTCCCATTAGCGATGTTGTGAGGAACATAATACATTGTTTCCGCAGGGTCAAGTAAACTCCATTTATTAATCTGAGTGTGCATTCAAAATTAGTGGGTTTGTGTGAAGAAAATCAAATGAAAATTAAGATTAAGCGTTCTTAATTTGGACAGACAAGAGAAGTTAAGCGGGGTATATGAGTTCATCAAAATGACAGCAATACCCTATCTTGAAAGTTAAAAGAGTGTTAAAATATAAAAACACCAATGTGTTGTCATATAGGTTGGCATAATAAAACTTGTTATTTGAAAGATGGTCGATGGATGTCAGCACATTGACAGACAGTGCCAGAATTCAATATGAGTCCAGAGGATTGCACTTCATTATCATTTCTCTCTATTGATTGACTGCGTTTCTATCATACTCTTTCAAATTCAACATTATTTGCTTTCCCTTTACTAGCTAAATATGAGGCTTGTATGCCTTGTATAGGGCCTAATCAAAATATTTTTTTCTTCATAGGCAAAGGTTTAAATCTCCCCCCCCCCCCTTCCTCTTTTTTTTTCGGATGTAAAACATATTTTTTCTGCATAATTATTATACTGATTGTAAGCAACGCATTAAGGATAGCCATCCTTGTGAAGACAATTTGTGTCGGCCAACCATCTGTTCGTTCCTAGCATTTAAAACCAATAATGAAATATTCTAGTTCAAAAGCTGTAAAATGTGGAGGTGCTTTTCATGTCAGGGAAGTCGCATTATTGAAATTTATGCCACCTCCGAAATTCATTATTATAGTCACGTAGGCAAATTTCACAGTATATTCACTCGCTTTATCTTTCTCTCTTCCTTTATTTCTTTACCCATTTCTTTTTTCCTCTCTTCATCCCCTCCCCATTCTCTTGCCCTCTCTCTTTCTCTCTCTCTCTCTCGCTTTTTTCTTTTTCTTTCTCTCTCCCGATTCCTTCAACTCTGATAAGCACAGAGATTCCGTGAAGGCCAAGCCTGTGACGTCTATCTCTTTTATTGACTCCATAACCCTTCATTACGCTTGGCTTGGAGATAGCTCATAAAATCGCGGACATGTTTTGGTCAACTTTGACCCTCGTAAAACGCACCTTTGGCACGACCAGTCTAGTTTGGACACAGTACTGGCTATCGCTCACTTCAATTGCAGACCTTGCTCTGTCCACTGACTGGTATCTTCGAAAACATTCGAACATCTGCACTCTACAATGACCACAAACTCAATCAAATTTTACGGTTATTAGCACTATATATGTCTACGCTCGTATAGCAAACATAAAATAAATAAATAAATAAACAAACAAATAAACAATAAATAAATAAGTAAATAAATTAATATAAATTAATAAACACATGCGAATAAATAAAATAAAATAATGAAAATAAAATAAATAAGCAAATAAGTCCGGTTAGATAATAGAGAAAATGAAATCCGGTAAAAATGCAAAATTTACATCAAAATAGTATACTACAAGGGCTGTATGGAAAGTAATAAGAAAATAGCCATAACTTAAGCACTTTCTTGTGGCCAAATATCAGCATCAGTGTTGGCCGCATTCTGTCATTACGTCAAATTATATATGGCGGCCCCCATTGCAGAATGGTCAAAGGTAGAGGTGAGCGGGGTTGTGCGATTTTTGCATGCAAAAGGAAAAACAAAATCCTGCCGAAATCCACAATGAAACTGTTTCCATATATGGTGAGCATGTAATGAGCAAAAGTCAAGAATATCATTGGTGTACTTCAATCAAGGCAGGCCGTACCAGCCTCGAAGACGAACATCACTCTGGGCGCCAAAATCTTCAAGAAACGCACAAAATGTTGCTCGCGTCGATGAGCTCGTTCGAGAAGACAGACGACTGAAAGTCCGAGACATTGCTTCAGATCTTGACATTTCAAAGAGCATTGAAATTATCTATGTGGACTTGGGTTATCGGAACGTTTCGGCTAGGTGGGTTCCAAAACATTTGACAGAGGATCATAAGCTGCAACGAGTAAATGTTTCACAGAACCTTCTGGATCGGTACAGACGAAGTGGTGGTGGTGGTGGTAATCCTTTAACTGAAATGGGAGCTGGTGGGGACTTTCAAGGAAAAAGTGACAGATTTCTCAAACATTTAGTAACTGGTGATCAGACTTGGGTACACCATGCAACGCCAGAAACAAAACCAGATTCCATGAACTGGAAATATCCATCATCTCCGCTCACAATGGCTACCGTGTTCTGCGATGCTAAAGGTGTCCTTCAACTAGACATTTTGCTTTATGTACAACGCATTAACGCGTTATTGTGAAACGCTTGACAGATTGAGAGAAGCTGTGAGTCACAAGAGGCCGGGACTTCTGAGCAAGGGCATCATTCTCCAGCATGATATCGCAACATCCCACAATACCAAATTGACAAGAGACGGATTCCATCGCTATGGATGGGAGATTTTACCACGCCCACCCTGATCCGGCGTGGCTCCATCAGGTTATCACCTGTTTGGGCCTCTTGGAGGAAAAAAGTTTGATGTAATGATAACCTCGCTGAAGAAATGCGAGACTGGTTCTCATTGCTTGACTTTCTTCAGGGAAGGTATCTATTCTCTGGCTCAGCGCTGGCAAAAATGCATCGATCTCCAAGGAAACTCGGGATGGGGAGAGTTGTAAAACACATTCACATTTCAATTTACTCTCCTTTTCAGTTTCGCTCCGCGCTCTTTTTGCTGTTATTGTTATTGTTGTTGGAGGTGGTGTTTTATTTTTATTTCATTAAAATTTATAGGGAGCAATGAAAATAAATATAGCGCGCACAGCACAGCTATTCACAGCCGAAAGCTGCCATATTCCGCCCATATTAATGGAAACAGCCGTTGCTGGTCTTTTCTCTTAACAATCCCAGTGCTATATGAATATGTGCTTACATGTATATTTTTTTTTCTTTAAAAAAAAAAAGCTACACTCTCAAACGTGTGCTGGATCAATTTCCCTGTGTCTCGTAGATTGTGAAGAACAGAGTAAAACAATACAAAGCAAGCCAAAAACAATTTACCTCTTCACATGTACTCACATACAACATGTATTCATGTAGTATAATTTTGTCCTCTCATAACAAAAGCGCTCTCTTGAATCGAGTCCACCGTGCCCCCATAATAATACAAAACTCAATTGAGCTAACTTGACCTGAAATGAACACAACACATTTCACTGTTGTTTTATTTTTTTTTTATTCGAATTTAAAATCACTCTCATGTCCCCACGCATCTTCATGGGGCGCTAGATATAATAACATCAAAGTAATGGTCACTTCACAGACATGGACTACAATCTACTCACACACGATAGGAATCTGTAAAGATTCAGGCTGCGCTCACAAATGAATGAACAAGTTCACATTCCCCAATAGAAACAGCAAATATTCACAACTGTCGCCAGACAGAGAATGGTTCACTGAATGAATAGCATGCCATGATCTCACACATGATACCAGATGCAATATCATCATGGTCATGGCAATGGTTACCCCACAGATATTAGGTAGGGTAGGACGCATACAAACTACTCACATACATTTAGAATAAGCATGCTATGATTCAGTTCATATTCCCTATCAGCTAACAAATAAAGTATTTAACAACTGACACTCAGATGGGCTGAACACAGAAAACTTGCAACACCTTTACGTAAGGGAATTTGCTATATATTAAAAAAAAAATGAATACTAGTTTCACCACAGTGCAAAATTTACATAACGGGCACAGCACATTATGAAATGTGCTTTCCTATTAACATAGAGGACATAACAATGGTTCCCTTGTCCTCGACATATATAGTAGTGGAGTCACATCTAAAGAATAAGAACCGAGACAATTTAAATCTGAAATACAAATATGATCCAATTTAACAGTTTTACAACATCGGCAGTGAAAAGAAGAAGAGAAAAAAAAGCATCCATCATATCCACATTTAAACACAAACACAAAAATTCATAATTTACAGGCTTTCAGATTTTCCAATTTATCTGGTCAATTTGTCCTTGGCTTTCTTTCAACCACAAGATCTGTTGAACTAATCTGTGAGTTTTTACTACCTGTCTGGATTACTGAATCTGTTTATAACCCTATAACTGTTGAAGTTTGTATCCGTATAAGATACAAAGCTGCAGTGAACTACTCAAATACTTTCAGTCTGACTATAACACATGTATAATCGTGTTTTGCATCTCAATGCAAACACTCTGATGTTGTTGGTGAAGTCAAGCTATCTGCTCCTTGAAGGATGTCTCAATAGTAAAACAATTAAGTATCACTTACCTGATATGTTTGGTACAGCATTTGGATTTATACACACATGTAATTAGGAATACTTGCTTAGGCCTACAGGGCATATGTCACAAAACATCATGGTATAAAATCCAAGTCTAGATATAAATCCATCCATATTATTACTTACAGGCAAATTCTAACTGAACGTACATGTAATTTGAGTTTTGATTATGTACATAAAATGGAAAGTTTCCAAAAATTGTTATGTTGGCTTACCTAAAGAGTACTTTTCAATATACTTTCATATCACTGTTTAACTTTTGAATAAAAATCCTTTTCTGACATTATAAAGTGAAAAACGATCAAGGCCTGTCTTTATTTTCTAAAACCAATATCAAGACAAAATGCTGATATCTTGTCTTAGTCAACCTAAGACTCATTACAAATCATAGCTTGCTGAGGGCCAACAAGAGTTCATTCTGAAACAGTGTTTTGAGTTTTGGACAGCAGATACATATCAAGGAAGGGTAATAATCATCCTGAAAATATCACGGACTGCAGAGTGGTAAATTATAGTTTAAATTTGTTTGGTTTTCAGTTTGAGATTAGGGATACCAAGCAATTGCTGAGGGTTATCAAGTGAAGATGCCACAAACAGGATGCACATATTTAGTCTATATGAGACACTGACAAACTACATTAGAACATCATGTGCTTTCAAGGGAAGTACTTATAAAATGCAAACACTATTCAACTAGAAAAGCAGCTTATACCATGGTTTCTATGAATTTATGGAATGCTGACATTTAGACTCATCAAAGAATTAAAACATGCAATGTAACGCTCAGCATCATTTATGCCAAGTTCTATTTTTATTCATACACAGCCAATGCAAAGAAGTTAAACAGTAACATCCATCAGTGACTGGAAGAAAATTTCATACACTTGTATTTTTTGGTACAAAAATTGACGGAAAATACACACTATATATATGTATAATGATGAGCCCAGCTAGGCATTATTCACTGTAAAGAAAGAAAAAAGGTGAATTAAGCTCAAACTGATTACATCTTGCATTACATGGAAACAAATTCACCAGAACCCTCCCAAAAAATCCCCTTTCATGCCACATAAAGACTGAAAGGATGATCCAGTTTATTTTTACCTTGTTGTAATAGAAACAAGTGACAAAAATTTATTTGCATCATATGTATTAAAATACCAAAAAAATATAAAATTCATAAAAATCATCAGTTTATGGTGTACGTCCATTTTCATGTTGCAGCATCAGTTTCAATCAATAACAAGAACAACCGAATCACTGAGGGCAGATTGAATGCACCAGTGGAATACACATCTAAATCGTCAACTGTTATTACCGCTATAAGTGTTGTGGGGATTCACTATTTAAAGCAAGATATCATAATCATCACAAGACAACATGCACTTTGCTGATATTCTACATGCAAAATCAGGTAGGTAAATCTTTTTTTAAACAACAACAACAACAAAAAAAGTGCTAGTACATCCTCATCCAGCATTGAATACTACAAACTATTAATGAACTCCCTCTATCTTTTGCTGAGGAGAACAAAAAAAACCAAAACAAACTGACTATTCCTCAATCAACAGTATACAGTACCATTGTTGCTAAACCGGCAAATTCCCATGGAATCTTCTGATAAACTGAAAATTATTCCTGTTTACATAAAACAAATAGCAAATAGAAAAAACCCAGTGAGTGATTTTCAAGTATTTACAGTCAAATCTCAGGTAGAAGGCTATTTAACAGTTACACAGTTATAACTAATCCTAGTTTTCTTTTTTTGTTTGTTTTTTTTGTCTCTTCACAGGACAATGGTGGTATATGATGACAATCTGAGCTATGATAGCCATCAGAATGGTGGTAGGACACTTAACATAATATATGTTTCATATACAAGAAGTCTTTTCAGTGCGAAAAAAAAAAGTCACAGGGGGATGATGTTTGGTAAAATTCTCTCTAGGTGGGTAATTTAGACCACCAAAAATAATACAAAGAAGTAACAATATTTGAAGTAACAGATAGCATAATCGCAAGTCATCAACTGCTTTAATGCCTCAAGACCCTGTATGCTATAATGAGAACATTGTAAATAAATTTAATCACTGGCACCATTCATTTTTTTTTTCAGTAAGATGACAGTGGGCCTGCTGATAATTACAATATTACATTTTTTTAGACATGGGAAATTTTCTCATTGTACATGAAACAAACATTTTTTCAAGTCAAATGCTTGTTTGCTATGTGGATGATTTCCCAATTACAAAAAAAAACAAGCAAAAAAAAAAAAAGGCAAACAAAGAAAAAGGCAAAAAAAGAAAGAAACAAACTACTTCCTCAATCATTCAGCTTTGCACAGAGATACCCTAGAAATGTGTTTGATGTTATTTATTAATCACAGACTAATCATTCTTTGGTGGACTAGATGTGTCTGTGTGATGCAAGTCACTAGCTCTGAAAATCACTAAGAAAGGTTGGCTCAGCCATCATAAAACATTCTAATATTTGATTTCTTAGCCTATCTACTACACCTCAATAAATATCATGTCGCTAGTTATGTGCAATTTACATACTTTGCATACAAAGCAAGCATCTCGACTTCATTTCCTTTGATATATTTGTTTTCAAAATACTAGCCTTGAAATATGGGGGAAATGGTCATTTCACACTGATTTTAGTAATAAAACTATCTTGGATCTAGCGATGACCTAACCATTAACATTAGTAACACTGTTACTACCACATTATCTTGTGAATGAAGAGCAAGAGAACTGACCATTTTCTCCTCTCACTGTCTGGAAGTAAAATCATAAATGATTTATCAGATATCTGCATCTCATTCCTGTTTGTATGCAACCACAAATATCACATAATGTTGGAATGTTTCCCTATCCTTGGCATTTGTGACTGTTGAGTTTTAGAAAGGGCACAATCACAGTCAGCTTAGGCGGACATCTAAAGCTCTCAAGGCAGAAGCAAAGGAAATGTCCTTGTATGCCTTTTGAAATATGGAAGAATTCTTCCATCAGTGGTATCTTTGAACATATTTCAAAACTGACATACATTTGGTATATAGAGATTATGTATATATTTGGATCAAATCATATTTTGAGGAGATTAAGTTAGAGCAGAAGAAAATTACAAACTGGAGATTTAAGCCATAGAGAGAATAGAAGTTCCATTGAAACAATAAAATAAAAGACAACAAAAAAAACCCACACAAATATTTGTGATAAAAATATTAAATTTTAAAACAATCTATGTATTCATAAAATTTTCTACACAGTGCACATTTCATTCAAATATATAAATTGAGCACAGATATCTTTAGCTGAGGAAGTGCACTCCGGCAAATAAATACACAGCAAAGCTGATATAGATATTGTAATCATACGACACAGATTGTTCTCTCTTCATGAAACACACAAGTATAACTAAAACTAATACATGTAATTTTCAATGAACTTCTTTGACAGTTGATGCTAAAGGAACCTTGGAAAAATATGAAAATATCTGCAAAACATTCACTGCAAACAATCCTGACAATGCATATTATTTGTGCAGCACTTGGCCAATGTGAGTGTCATGGACAAATCTTTCTGCCTAAAAACAGTATGTCAATCTACATCATGATATAATATACTACTATTAATTTCTGTAGTTCTACCTATTTGAAACTGAGGAAAGCTTTCCTTTCATACAGTGTTATCTACTTGGACTAAATTTCTGAAGACATCAGTCTTTATTATTTTTTATTTATTTATTCAGCAGTTTTCACTTGCTACCCTTTGCTACAATTTTGTCATTCTTGTAACAGAACAAAAAGCGTTAATTCAAAACGGTGTTTATAAAATTTATATGACTGAGAAAGCCACAGAGAAAAATGTGAATACCCTCACAATTAAATACAGTAAGAAGAACAAAAAAAATAAATAAATAAAAATGACTCAAGAAAATCATGCAATTCCTGCTATGAAATGATTTTTTCAAGCACTTTTAACATGCATTATGTCTGCAAGGCAAGGTGGACAGAGAAAAAAAGATACGAGATAAAAATTTATATTCTTTAAATGGTGTAATCAAGCACAGAATTGTATCCAGTCTGTATTTTTTTTGCTGGCTTTTCAGTATTGTGTTTGAAATCTGTGGGGCCAAGTGATGATTTGTTGCAATGATCTATTCTCTTCATTCACTACCTTGACCTAGCAAACCAATATTTTGAATCTACGGTCACTTCCTTATCTTTTAAATAATCATACAAATTATCCATAATTAAATTAAGGAGGGGGGGTCCTGGGAGTCATTTTGGAAACCGCTGGGGGGAATGATTTTAACCATTACCATCGAATTTGGCATGGTCAAATTAGAGGAAAACAATCGAAAAAAATTCGAAATCACTCATGATTGCCATGACAATGGCTGCCATCTTGGATTTTGCTACGCGATATTGCGTAACTTTACCTTCAACAGGCTCTGAACTTTTCCAACTGATGTGCTTATAAGTTTGTGCACATATTTTACCATTCTATATCTAAATTTTGTCATGACAGATTTTTGATAAAGGGCTTAATTTTTTTTCTGCAATTTTTTAAATTTGGTATGTGAAAAGATCACAGATTTTTTTGAAAATTTGACCCCAACATCTCAAATTTCTCAAAAAGTTAAAACGCTATCAAAAATCCCTCCTGACAAAATTTAGATATTGTTTTGTTCTGCATTCATGCCAAATCTCATGGAAATTGCTCCATATATAAAAAAAAAGTAGATCGCATATTTATGCTAAAAAACGCATTTTGAGAAAAACGCATTTGAAGTTTTTTTCACTAAAAAGAACAGCCTTAAAGGACTTTTGATCGGACTTTCAACCCCAAAACATTTGTTTCACCTACTAGACCTTTTTCCATGATTTTTATGCCTTCTTTTGCCTTCCCCTGTGCCCCTACTTCCATTTCTCTTCCATTTTCACTTCCCTATCCCCACTAGCAAAAGAGCTTCCGTGGAGTCATTTTAGGATCCAGAGAGGGCTATAAATGGCCGCCATGTCTTCCTCGGTCAAAACCAAGAGCGTTTTTACCCTTCCTGTGACAGATAATCCACTACTGCACTC
>JBCEWB010418409.1:0-20335 GCA_039654565.1 Peronia peronii | reverse complement strand
ACATATATACATACATACATACATACATACATACATACATACATACATACATACATACATACATACATACATACAAGACAGACGAACGCAGAGGCAGAAGGACAGATAGATAGACAGACAGACAAGCAGACCGACAGACAGACAGATAAAGAAACTTCAGTCAGGCAGACATCAGATAGAGAGACACATACACATACAGGCAGACACACGGAGAGACACATAGACAGAGGTGGTAATGAACACGAGACACAACAATTTTATCTGCGTTCACTCTGCGCCTATGGTAGTGTCCTTGGCATTTGCACAAGCAGATCTAATAACTGACTGAGGGTCTGTACACTGGCGCTCTGATGCTCACTTTTGCCTCCGTTAAAGAACAAAATCAATGAAAGAATCACATGGCAGAATAATAATTACTCTCATTCAATGGGTTTGTTTTCGTCACGCTGGCGCCATGTGTAGCGTCTTCATTGTCATGGAAAAAAAACTCTTGATGACTCGAACCTTTTTAATATTATCCTATGAAAGAAGCGATTTTGAGTCTAGCGTTGTCTTGTTCTTCCATCGGCAAATTGACCACTCTTGCAGTAGTCTGATCGATTATATTTGGCAGTCATAACAGGAAGTAGTGACATTCATGGTTATCAGAAAGGGCTGAAATGAGCATTTCTTTTGTCCCTATTCATTTACTCGTCTATGTAGGCCTGTGTGACCACTACCATTCTCCAACAATATTGCCGTGCTATTGTAAAATATTAAATGCACGTTTTAAAACAGAGGATAAGATTCCTCCCCACTTGTTTTCTCGATTCTCATATCTTGATCTGATCGTCACTTAGAAAGATGGATGGATGGATGGATGGATAGGTGGATGAATGGATGGATGGATGAATGGATGGAAAGATGGATAAATACGTGGATGGAAGGATGGATGAATGGATGGATCGATGGATAGACTGATGAATGGATGGATTGATGGATGAATAGATGGATTAATGGATCAATGGCTGGTGAATAAATGAGTGGATGGATGAATGGGTAGATGAATTGACGGGAAAATGGATGGATGGATGGATGGATGGATGGATGAATGGATAATTGGATGGATGGATGAATGGATGGATGGATGGATAAATGGATGGATGGATGGACTAATAGATGGATGGATTGATGGATGGATGGTGCAGATCCTCTTACTCTTTAATGCTGTCCTCAACAGCTGCCCTCTTCTCCTGGTGCTCAGTCAGTAAGAACCTGCGTCAATGACAAGAAGAATAGATCTATGCTCGAAGAGAAGTCCTGATGCTGATTTATCTCCGTTAACATGCTGGCAAGACATTGCTGGAATGGTTATTATTTTTTGAGTGAAAGCCTCCAATGATCAATCATTAGCTCCACCAATGCCCATAGGCAGATCAGACCCTGCTCTCAGTGCTGTGGCTTGCAAGAGGGTCAGATTAGTTCAATCACTCATATAAAGGTTCTCCAGGCTCTCGCTCTCTCACTCGGAAATTATGTCGTTAGAAATAATGGACATAATTAGTGAATTCATAATAATACAGAGAAACGTGATAAATCAGAGCATTTATAGCATTTATAGGCATTTTGTTAACGGACATCATGCTGGGCAGTCAATTCTTATTGTTTCTATTGAAAGATGATAATTTCTACTCTTCCTCCTTTTTCTCAGGGTAGAAAAAGAGTGAGGGTTTTTTTTTTTTTTTGTGTGTGTGAATTCTTGACATATGAAAAAGAAATGTTGTGAGTGCAGTAAGTGCAATGTCGAGTCAGCTATTCTTGAAACCTGGAACATGTCAATGTAAAAGATCTGATTCAAGGGAGATAATTCCATTACAAGCAGACAATGAGATAATACCAGAAGACAGGCATTTTATTAACTATCATAAAGCAGGGTAATAATTCTGATCGTTTCTGTTGAGCCATAATTTGGCCCCTTACATCTTTTCTTCAGGTTGAAAAAAAAAAGAATGAGTTTGCTGAGCGTGGATTCCTAGTAGCTTGAAAAAAAAAAAAAAACATAGAAAATGAAGAGAGAGCAGTACGTGTAAAATGGGCTCATCCCACTTTTCAAACCTAGAAAATGTTGTCAAGGAGAGAGATTTGACTCAGCTCAAGAGAACTACTTCGTTACTATTGTCTTCCTAAGAGGCTCCTTCCCTATTTCTTGCCATCCCTTCACATTGTTATCGAATCGATCCTCAGAATCTGTTGTATCTAACTCTCATTATATGCGAAGTTATATCCCAGTTTTTATATGTGATCAGTTCTCGGGCGCTTTCTATCAGCACGGCGGATTTGAAAATTCAAAAGGTTGATGAAATTTCTGTAAGACAAATCTAGTACGTACTTTACATGTCACTTGAAACGTTTCTCTTTGAAAAAGCTAGATATTTAAACATTTTCCCACATGAATCATATCATTAAATCACTGAGTGGAAGAAGAGATCTAAAGAGTTGAAACTCTCCAGATATAAATATATCAGGAAAAACATCAAGAAGAGTAAATTCAACAAGTACTAATAACACAACAAACAACAATAATAACTGAACAAAATCAATTATATCGCAGAGGCCAAACTCCATATTGAATTAAAACAAAACAAGCAGAAGCTCAGTAATTAGAGTTGTAGTGTAGCTTTCCTGGTCTCAAGTTTGCTTATTGTTGACTCGGATGTCATACTAAGGTTGACCACGTTTCAAAAATTTCAACAGGTAAAAAAAAAGAATGTAACATTCACTTTTTGTAATTTCATGGTGATCTGGTTGTGGGATTATAAATATAGATCGGGCCTTTCAAATATCAAAGTTTGTAGAAACAGGATTATCACCTAATAGACTGCGTATATACTACTAGTATTGGTTCTGATATTGGTAGTAGCGATTACAAGGGCATGTATTAGTGAGACGAACTAATAGACTATCTGTTGCTTACTAACGTTAAAGTTAATCGTAATCTCTCGAACAGGCCATCCTCAGAGCACGAAATTTAAGTGATGAAAGGAGGCAGAGCTTTCTTGAATCTGGGTCACGATCATTTTGATCAAAACAATTATAGACCCTTGTCTATTAGTTAGGCCTAGTGATAAGCGTCCATCGCTGAAATATCGGAGAATCTGACCTATTATCAGAGCGTCCATTCTCTCTAAGTGCATTTATGATGATTCAAAGTCCTTTCGGCAGCGACCAATAACCGGCACAGATGTTGTGATTGAGGAGTGGTTCTAAAAGTGTCTTGTCCAAATTGACTTTAGACACTGAATCACTTTAAACACTGGCTATGCAACTTGTATAGACAAGGATGTAAATAGACATTGATGTTTGTTGTTAACCCTCCTGGTCTGCTCCCACTTATATGCCGTGTTCCATTATCTGTCTAAATCTAGTACACCACACGACAGGATAAAAAAAAAAGAAAGAATTTAATACATTATGCAGGAATAGAAAAAAAAATCAGTATGGATATATAGCTATGTTTTTTTTTTATATATATAACGATAATATAATAGGCACTGATTGATCTTAATCGTGATTGTTTGTGTCTCTCTACAGTTTGCATGAGTTAGAAGGGGGTGGAGGTGGGGTGAGGGGGGTTGGGGCGGAATTATCACTTATGCCAAAGTGTCAGGCCACACAACAGTTCCATCGTTGTTATCTTCTTCCATATCTCAGAGTATCAAATCTTTCTCTGGTATTATCATAGGAATTTACCCAAATTTTCCCTATTTGTTATGTATATTTTTTGGTTTGTTTTTTAAAAGATAAATGTTTTATTGTTTTTAGACTTGATCTTACTAAGACAGTTTTTCTGGTCCTCAGAAGTTGAAGACATCTCATGATGTCAGGGACAATCACTTAAATCAACTGTAAGCTGGTTCCTGATTTAATTCTGCAACCTGCAGTCCCGTAAGAATTTATTAAAATCTTATCTTGGACTGGCCAGCCGAAAACAGTTTCATCCTGATGGTGTGTTCACGTTTGGCAGTCTGTGCGCACTGACTGTTTATATACGGCAGACTTAACAAGCATGTCTATTCACTTTGAGAAAGTGCTAATTTGGATTGCTGCTCTGTATTGGATCACAGTGCAAGGCAATTTCACATATCCGATATGTAAATCGGTCACCAGGGATTGGACTGCAATTGTCAGTCTGTCACGGTTGGTGGAGTCTGACGGCTGTGTGCAGGTTATCGACATTACCAACGCTATCTCTGTGCACCTTCTTTTCATACCTGATCAGGTGGTCGAAAAAGTCATTATACAGGTGCTACGTCAAACCCAACAAGAAGGGATAAAGACTCACGCAGTTGTGGATACTTGGGTGGCTGACCAGAATGATCGGTTGAAAATTGTTTCTGGGCAACAAATGATTCTGCTGGTCCAGCCAGTTGTGAGTCAGTCCCAGTCCCAGTTGCTCACAGCCACACGTGCCACGCTGGCCTACGCTGCTCAGCTAGAAAAGGATGTGCATCCATCATGCAAAGCTGTCACATTGCCCGTTCCACAACATGGCGAAATCCGTACCCTCGGCAGCACATTGGGCAGCGTGGCAGAGATACACTGTTCTGAGGGCTACGTTGTTGTAAATGGAACAGGCCGTACGACGTGCACAGTGAAAAATGATACTTTGGCCTGGGAGGGAGATGGAAGCATATGTGAATCTGTATGTAAACACCCGCCTGTCGTACAATATGCCACACAGCGAGTTCATTCGGACCTCGCAATCAACATCCGGACAAGTGATCGAGGTAGAACTTCAGCACGGGAGACAACGAAACAATCGTTAAGCGAAACAAGAACTACAGTCACCTATATCTGTCAATCACCTCATGTAAGAGTAGGCAAAGAAAGTCTGCAATGCGAAGATGGTGATAATGTCCTTGTGCCTCAATGGTCAGATCTTCCTCCCTCCTGCATCATTCCAGACTGCTCCACCTCACCCATCATATTTCGAGAGTCCTCTGGTGCTCTTGTCAATCCATCCTACCCTCGTGATGTCCTCAAGGGCGGCTCGATCATTTGCACCTGGGAACTAATAGCACCTCTTACGGCAGTGTTCCGGCTGTCTGCTCATTACGTGGATCTGCCACAACTCCCGGAAGTGGAGATTATCGTTTTTGACGCTGGCGGACCCCGACCACACCAACTACTCAAACTGCACGGTAAAGCTCCACCACATCAAGTGATCAGTGAGACATCGAAGGTCAAGGTCACATATCGAGGGCCGGCCACTGACGTTGAAGGACAGCTTGGGTTCTATCTGAATTACACAGTGATATCACCGGAATCTCGCTGGCGTCGGGCCCCTCAGGCAACTGCAACGGCCAGTACTTTGACACCACAGCCGTCAGCTTCCTCGTCGTCAGTAGGCCTATCGTCTGCTTCACTGTCGTCTGCGTCACAACCGTCTGCTTCACCACTGTTGACATCAAACCTGCCAAGCTCACAGGCCTTAGGATCTCTGTCAACATTGCCATTATCGCGATCGTCGGCATCAGCACCAACCTCATGGACCCTACCCACATCTACATCTGTTCAGTCAGTCAGTGTAAGTGTCTGTCCGTCTCTGTACATGCATCTGTATTTGCTGACATAAAAGAAGACAAACAAACAAATATACAAACAAGCAAATAAACAATGGGGAAGGTAAAAAAAAGAGAAATAAAAAGAAAAAGAAAGAAAGAAAGAAACGGCTGTCAAAACTTAATCAAAACAAAATTCATCACACCATATTTCTATGCAGTGACTAGATTGGTGTATATCCAATGTACATAATGTCCTCTGTGTGTGTGTGTGAGAGAGAGAGAGAGAGAGGGAGAGGGGGAGAGAGACTGACGGGGGAAGAGAGAGAGAGAGAGAGAGAGAGAAAAGAGTCGATGAAGAAAAGATGCCGAAGGCCAAACAGAGAAACAAAAATATCTGAATTGCCCAATGGAGAGAGACTGGCTGGAGAACTTATGCACCGAGAATGCCACACTGATAGAATTATAAGACAGAGCAGCACATCATTTCCTCTGTGTTTGCTATGAGAGACAAAAAGATCCCATATCTTACTTGACGTTCGACATAGACCAGCCCCGCCTTTCTTTCCTGCTGTTTATTACTTTGTGGATCATGTTGAAAGTGCAGTACATGTCTTTGTATTTATGAAAAAGAATAGTTTTGCTGTCCGCGATCACTCACGCACATACATGCACACACACACACACACACACACACACACACTCACACACACATGCACACATACATACATATACACAGGCACGCGCGCGCACACACAGACACATCTTCACATAGTATATGTATATTTATTTATATTTTTAGACCCTCCTGTTCCTTCCACTCCCCCCCCCCCTCCCCCGAAAAAAGCCACACAACCTATCCGACAACACAACTTAGTCCACTATGCATCTTTCTTCTCTCTCTCCATGTCAATTTTTTTATGACTCTTGTTGTCATTAAAATCTGCTTGAACACACGTTAACGAATTCAGAACAGAAGACAAAAATCCCTCCTTCTTTCTTGGAAGTAGTATTATGCAGGATAGATGAGCTGAAATCCACCTTAAAATTTGAAAATGGTGTAGAAAATGATAGTTTTGTCTGTTGTCTCTCAACAGGGACAGTCCAGTGGCCAGACAGCGACAGCTTCTCCCCACACGAGCTCAACCAACTCTGGAGGTGGCACCTCCCCCAAGGATGGCGATTCCGACGACAACTGGAAGATAGCGGTTGGCGTGATTATCCCCCTCCTCCTGTTGATCTCTGTACTAGTGGGCGTGTACATCTGCTACCGGAAAAAGTATCCAGTCCGCATGATCATTGGTCGAGAATTCGGCAAATTCATCAATCCGCAGTATGCCCGTCCCACACAAACTCCAACTTTGATACGAGATGACGCTGACGATTATTTTTCTAACAGAAACTCGATGAATGTCTCGACAGAGGAGTTCAATCCTACCAACTCCGCATTTCTCTATGTAAACAAAGCTTTTGTCAAAGATGAAGTTGATGATGATGAAGAAGAAAGGGAGCGCAAATTCTTGGAGCGAAAAAGCTGGCTGTTTAAGAAATCGGCGGAGGAAAACGGAGGCGCAGAACCAGCTAGGAAGAGGGAAGATGAGACAAAGCAAAGATCAGCTTCTGCAGAGGAGAAAGCAAGTGATGAAGGGACGCCATCGTTAGAAGAGAAGCCGAGAACAACAAGTGTCGGCTCAAATAGTACTGATATTTCAGAGATCTTGGCCGAGCAGCGACCTACGCCCGTACCCACGCGACGAAAGAAAAATAAGACAGCAAAGAGTAAGCCAGATTCTGAGTCATTGTCCTCGCAGGAACAACTGGAAGAAGATCAGGAGTCATTAGAGACTAGAGATTCTCTAAGGGCGGAAAGTGAAGAGAGCAGGCCGAAAAAAAGCGAGAGCACCGTATCATTATCCTCGGCAGACGGCATTACACAAGAAGAACCTCCCGCAGGGTTAGAAAGCGATAGTCAGTACATGAAAGACGCCATGAAGCTGTTCCAGCAACCTTCTTTTGAGGAGGTGTGGGCCGAGAGCAAGGCCAGGTCCAGATCACTAAGTGTTGGCCGAGTGCCAAAAATCGAACGACCCCGAAGTTTCAGTGCTGTAGATCACTCCAAATCGGCCCGGAAAATATCCCTGCACGATGACTTGGTGTTGACAACTGCCGCAAGGACTCTAGCAGAAGAAAAGAAGTTGACTGCAGCTCATCGCTCTCAGGAACTGTCCGACCTCTCAACAGCTGTGATAGGCTTGGACATCCGTGACCTACCGAAGTCACTCACCTCCTCTGTAACCAGCATCGATGATGAAGATCATATCAATGACATCCCGGCGGAAGAGCGAGAAAGATGTTTGACCATGTCCTCCGTCAACAGCAATCCACATCTCGTGACGGATCTAGACGAGGAACTGGGAAATTCTGTTCGTTGTACTGATCTATCTGATGAGCCCGTCAATGAGAGCAGTGAGGGTATTCACATGAAAGATATTGGGCCATCTTATCAAGAACCAGACCCAAACCAGTCAATTTCCACCACGAAAAGTCAACATGTATCCGGTTCAAATGATGAAATCACTGACACAGCATCTGGTGACATCAGCCAACCAGAGAGCAGGATGGAACACCACGATCATAATTCAAGTGGGTCAGAGTCGAATGCTTCAGATATGAACCCGAAGTATGAGCATAACATTGATCCAACTAAAGGCGAGAAAACCCAGTCTGACAATGAAGAGTCCCTTATTGGTGATGCTATTGCTGACAGACAGACGGGCGGAACAATAGTGCAGGATGATGGTCAAGTCTCGAACTCCAGTTTCGTGTCAACGACAGCCATGACGTTACAACCAAATATTCAGAGAGAACACAGTTTTACGCAGTTGACCAATCTTGACATCGCCAAAGCGAAGAGTGAAGAGTCAGAGGAAAGGCCGTCCTCAGTAACAGGAAAAGGTCCACTCCCACAGCCTGACCATGACAACGACTCCGATGAAGAACCCATTCACATGGAAACCATGACCGCGTCATCAGGGTCTAGCCTGCAGTTAGAAGTTCCAGGAGTTAGCGAGCCTGATTATGTCACAGCAGACCCAGGTATGGATCATGTGGACGGTGATCAGGGCAACAGTGTGTTTACAGAGGACGAGAAGGAGCTAAAAAGAGACGGAGCTGATGATGATCCTCAAGGACAAGAGAAGAACAAAGTAGGCAATAAAAAGATTACATTCGTCTTGCCTCCCAGAGAACGAGCCTTTTCCGATTATTCTAACACCTCCACCAAAAGAAGCTCATATTCGGAAACCGAGTCCTCTGACGAGGAAGTGAAAGCATCATATGACTTCGGGGAAGCGACCAGTGATGATGACACTAACAGGCTCCATGAAAAAGAGCCATCTGTGGTAGCAGGGCCTCTAACAACACCAGCTGTCGATTTATCACCTTCGCCTGTCAGTGGTGACAACACGGATTTCGTTATTTCCACACCTCCAGAAGAAACTGCTGGCTCTAGAAAAAAATTGGTCTCTGAAATACAGTTTTCAGACAGTTCCAGCGACACATCGGATGTTGCACCCCCGCTCCCAATGAGCCCTCCTCCTAACAGCGCCTTAACTTTTAACTCAGATACTTTAGACGTTGCTCCCCCACTTCCAATGAGCCCACCTCCTAGTGCCCTCTTGACTTCGAACCTGGACACGTCAAATGCTGAGGCCCCGCTCCCAGTGAGCTCCCAGCCTAACCTGGACACTTCAGATGTTGCACCCCCACTGCCAATGAGCTCCCCTCCTGACACCCCCTTGACTTTTAACCTGGACACTTCAGATCCTGCGCCCCCACTCCCAATGAGCCCACCCCCTAACGCCCCTTTGACTTTCAGCCTAGACACCTCGGAAGTTCAGCTTCCACTCTCGTTGAATCCACCTCCTAATGCCTCCTTGAATGTCAATATTGGACAAAAACGAATTCAGCCACTCAAGCTTGCTACCGACGCTGACAGTAACGATGATGATATAGAACTGACAGATAGTGACATATCAGATGCTCTTAAGGAGAGTAGTGACGACGAAGAGGATGTTGATGGAGGGAAAATGGCTCACGTCTTACATCTTGATCATACCAAGTCTTCCGTGTACAAGTTTAAAGAAGAGGACAGTGATGATGATGATATTGACGTATAAAGAAGACCAGAGCACTTTACTGTTTTTAATAGCATGTGTCCAATATGTGCGTGGTTATCAGTACATGGAATACCTAACTCTTCAGTCGTGGCGAGGGAACATCCATATAGTCTTTCTTGTTTATTGAATATGTTTTCTAGGGTACTGAGTTCATTTCCATGGAACCATTGTAATTGTTCATGGATCTGAGGTGTGAACTCGACCAAGATTTCATTTCAACTAGCAAATGCACATTTTCGAACTCCAGTCCTCGTCTTCAGTTAGAACGAGGCGTATTTTCATGGCAACAAATATCAGAACTGTTTGTATCTGTATTTGCACAAATCATGCGTAGAATTATATTTATAATGTGAACAATATTATTTTATCTGTGCCTGTTCTCGGATTTTAGCCAGATACATGTACAGCATATAAAATAATTATATAATATAGGGCGTAATTGGATCACACAAGGTTGTCCATTACGGCCGATTAAAGGCAGTGTTAAAGAACGTTCGATGGATATACAAGTGCTGTGAATGGCCCCTCAGTGAACTTTCCGAGACACATGCTCACAAAGAAACAGAGTGGGTGCTGAGTAAAAACGTCGAGAAACAAAATGAGATGAATGAAGGAAGGCATGCATGTTTAATATGCCTGTTTAATTTAGCTGATCATATTTGATAGACTATAATGCCTTGTCCAAATCGTGCTTTGGGCTACATTATCAAAGATGGGGAAGGGATGGAAAATGACAGAGAATAAGAGATCAAAATATGACTGGGCGCTCTTGTATAATTTTTAACCTTTGAAGCTCCAAGTATAAATGCAATGTCATGTGAAATAACCGAGGTCACAGCTGTCACAACATTTGGTGGTTTGTCTCATCTTTACTCATTGGGAAACAATGACAATTTGTTCATCATTAACACAAGTCATTATGCCCCTGAAAACGTCCAGGTATGACTATTCAGGTGCGACATAATGATAGTGATCTCGACAAATTTTACATTGTACGAAGATGTTTTGATTTCAGTGGAGCACAGGAGATTATGGCACAGACTCAAATATATTGAATTAAATTCCAGTTATATTTAAACTTACATTGTAACCTGAAAAGATCCTAGCACATATTTCTTTTTATATGAGAGCATCAGATATTTATCGAAATTCAGAGGGAATTTTAAATAGCATCGGAAATAAATACCGACACTGACAGTTTTCTCTCGGGAGTACCTATTGTCCGTCAAATATAAGAAATGTATAAAATAATAACAGTAAATAATAGACAGACAGATAAATAAATAAATGAATGAATGATCGAATGTATAAATGGTAACAAATTATACCATTTGTAAAGATAAATAAATAAATAAATAAATAAATAAACAATAGTGTCGTAATCGACATATTCAAAGACACCGATCTATTTGTTATCACGGCAAAAGTAGCCACAGTCGCACCCCGATAAACAGGCCACTTTTCAACAACTACGCCAAAGTAAGAAGGTTACAACTGATGTCGTTTGTAGTATCTTTCATACATTGATATGCTTGATAATCCTCAAGATGATGCCATTTGTGATATTTTAGTCAATATGCGTGTGGGTGTAAAAAGAAGTTATTTATATACTATGTCTAATTAAAGGTAAAAAGAATTACATTTTAAAGACGAAATCAGTTTATCTTTCCCTTTATCATTGGCGCTATTTCTGATATCTGAGTGTTTTAATAATAATGCAGGTTAAGTCGAATGATACTTATACTCTAGTGGTTGTTTTATACGGACATCTTCTGTGCTCCTTGAGATAACGTTGTAATTGCGGTGGGCGTATGTGCAACACATTATAACAGTTTTTAGGTCGTGATTTAATACGTAAAAGTCTAATACGAATGCATAGATGAATGTACAGTTTGTTAATCGAAATCCTAAGAACGAGAAGTACTTACTTCCATTTTGAGAAAACTTATCTGGGTATTTTAAAAGTTTTCCTTTTTGAGGTCGTTTGATATTCTAGTTTCTTCAGTTTCATATTTTATGATTGTTAATTTTGACTGTTAATCTCTGGTTGACGTCTTCTTCTTCTTTTTTTTTTCTTTTCTTTGGTCCTTTTGATTTGATGTGTGACATGTGACTTAGATGATTGAGCCTCAATTTGAATGATGGGAGTGTTCTGTGGTTGCAGTATGAATGAACAAATATGTTGCACTTCTAAATGAGAGTTTATTTTACTGTGTATTGAGAATTTATAAGATATGACATGGACAGAACATGAAATTTTGATTGTCCTGAATTGAAACGTGAAAAATAGGTGAATGGCGTAACTTATCATTTTGATAACGAAGCAATTACCAGAGATTTGTAATAAAAACTATTGCATGTGTGTTCAGTTGAAAAAGATTTGTAGTGAATATGCTCTGCGGATATGAGATTGCCTACTGTTCTATAGTATTAAAGAACATGCAAATTATCTTGTTGTGTTTCATAGTGATGCAGAATAGCACTATTTTCATGGGAGATTGTTATTTATGGAATCAATAAAAATTTATACGATATGAAATATAATCTGTTCCTTGTCAAAATGTATACCCTAATATTTGTCCTATGGTTTACGCTATATAAAATCAGCTTGAATTTCTAAAGATTATGATGTAATCTACCTTTTGATGATACATTGTGATATCTACATTATGTTAGTCTTGTTCACGTGAATTCAATTTTTCTCTCAAACTAGTCTTGATAAGAGAGAGAGAGAGAGAGAGAAAGAGAGAGATAGAGAGGGGGATGAAGAAGTGCGAACGAGAGAGAGAGAGAGAGAAAGAGAGAGAGAGAGAGAAAACTCCAATCAAAGACTAAGGAAGACAGTGTTGCGTTGTGAATGGGACTAGAAACCACGATACGATAGTGTATGCTCTATACCTATATTGTAAGAAAATGTATCATAAAACACATTCAGATGGCTAAGAAGACGATGTTCAAACAGCTTATTATTACTTCATGATTAAATGTAGGCTACACCGAAGTATAACATGTAACAAAATACACATCTAACAAAATAAGAACACCAAGGAAATATTAATGAATTTTCATTAAAAATTGAAGTTAAGTAAAAATACCCTGAAACAACTAAGGAGGCTTACATCACTGAATTGGAAACAAGCTCCAATAATTAAAAGGTATCAATGATTCAAAGCAATAAAACTTAAAAGCTGCAGGTCATGCACTCGTTATCAAAATATCACCATTATTACCTTACTGCCTTGTGAAATGACTATCAGTGGCACACCCATGTATAACCTAGAACAATTATATGGCTCAACCTCAGTAAAAGATGAAAATGTAGCAACCACATGTAATCTTAACATTCAGAACAGTGCCTAAACACTGCAGGAGAACATTTATTAAAAACATGCAACATCACCAGAATAGCAAACTGAATTTCTGTCTTATAAAGCATCAAAGATAAAATTTGAAATGACTAAACAATGACAATACCATCAACAGCAACGACGACGACAACATCAATAAATACGACGACAACAATGACAACTACGTGCAAGAACAATAACAACAGTCAAACTAATGAAACAAACAAAGACAATGACAACAACAACAACAACAACAACAACAACAACAACAACAACAACAACAACAACAACAACAACAACAGCAACAACAACAACAACAACAACAGCGTTACAAATCGATTAAAATGTTGATTGTGATGTTCTTAATTTTCTTAAAATCTCATATTTTGTCGATAGTGCTTCAGAGACTAAAATAAATAATTGGACCATACTGATGGAACTTATCGTTATGTCCATAATATAATCGCCAAAGTCAGGATGTGTTATTTTGAGAAAAACGGGAAAAACAGTTTAATTTCAGCATACAACATCATATGTTTTAGTCAAATGATGCAAGCTTCTATTGAAATTCAACGTTGGAAACAAAACTGTAAGCACAATGTAGTAAACCACTCAATGTATTCAAATTCAGCAATGGCATGAACTCAATTTGGCCAAAAAATGTCGTAGGCAATAGTCAGCTAAATGAACATGATGTTATTCTCTTGTTGTCTTTTGACTCAGTCAACACAAAGGTGGGAGATCATGAGCCTATGAATAAAAGAGAAGTGTTCATGAAGTGAAATTTAAGAGAGAGGGAGAGAGAAAGAGAGAGAGAGAGAGAGAGAGAGAGAGAAATGCCTATTTCATTACACATGCATTGAACATGTCAGTACATGTATATCCTCCTGCTGAGAGAGAAAGAGAGAGAGAGAGAGAGAGAGGAGGAGGAGGAGAGAGAGAAATAAAAATTAGAGACAGAGAGAAAGAGACCAGAGAAATAAAGAGAGAAATGGACAAATTCATGAGATAGAGACTGAGAGAGACAGGAAGAGAAAAATAAAGAGAGACGTACTGAAATAAAGAGAGCGAGAAATAAAGAGAAATAGAGAGAAATCAATAGAAAGAGAGACAGGGAAAACTAAAAAAAGATAGGGATGGGGAGAGAGAAATAAACAAAGATACAGAGAAAAGTAAAGAAGGAGATAAAGAGACAGAGAGAGAGAGGAGAGAAAAATAAAAAGAGAGACAGAGAGAATTAATGAGACAGAGACAGAGAGACAGAGACGAATAAACAGAGAGACAGGGAGACAGAAAGAGAAATAAAAGAGAGACAAAAATAAACAGAGAGAAATAAATAGAGGGACAGAGAGAGACATAGAGAGACAGGGCAGAGAAAGAGAGAAATAAAGAGAGTGAGAGACAAAAATATATATAGAAAGAGGGAGAAGTAAAAAGAGAGAAAGACTGAGAGACAGATAGAGAGATAGAGTGGAAGACAGAGACAGAGACAAAGAGAGAGAGGGGAAGACAAGATAGACAGAGAGAAAAAGAGAAAGGTAAACCGAGACAATAAGGAGGTTAAAAGCAGAGAGAAAGACAGAGAGAGAGGGAAGGAAGATGAGGAAGACTAGATACAGATGAAACAGTGATAAGGTAATTATAATGATTTTTTTTCGTACGGTATGCTCGTGACTCTAAACAAGTAGTGTATTCAATCAACAATACATTATCATCAGCAGAACGATGCGATCCAGCTTTTATTATTGTTTGATGGTAAAGGCTCCATGCCACGGGGCAGACCCTTTACCTCACAATGATAAACACTTATCACAGGTCTTTGCGAATGGAAGACGGGTGTTAGTGAAAACATCCCTGGGCACCCCATGATATTTTATAATCAATTATCACAGTTTTTGCCATTTGTACAATGTCCTTCATTCTTCTCCACCGGCCAGGGCTGCCCACAGGCTGTTGGTGATTGACAACGGGATGGATATAATAACCTGATTACAATCACACAGATTGACTATTAAAAATGATGACAATTGAATACATGGTTATTGAGAGAATGTACATCGATTTTCTCTGAAATCACCATTGTCTGTGTGCGACGTTTCAAATACCCTACAGTGTATTTGAGAATGACTGTTTATGTCTTTGAAATAGAGTGCCAACTAATTATAAAACTCCTGAACGAAATCGACGATATCTTGATGCTTTGGATGTCATCAGTAGACAAACAAATGTCCTGATGGTATGATAAAATTAGGATAAGCCTATGTTATTTTACCATCTATTTCATGATATTGAGGTAGTATCGTAAGTAACTGCCTAACAACATACACTTAAATTATTTATAACTTGATGTCATTCAATCTTCACAGTTGACAAGGTTAAAAGTTTCAGGAGAGTTGCAACACATTCTTATCTGAACATTTTGAGCCAGTCAAGAGATCTATCAACATATATGTGGGCCTAATTTCCTCAATACCCTGCCAATCTATAAATACGTCATCCTCAAATTGATTTGAAAATTTTATATACTTTCGCCCATGAATTTATATTTTAGGACTTTCCAGCGGGAACCTACTATAAAAGCTTCTGCAGCAATCTTTTCCAACGTCCTTGCTCGGTCTAGGACAGTCGATGCCAGTGCTCCCGGTGCTCTTCTTTACGATCTGAGCATAGGTCTTGGACATTGAAGATGCTAATGTCTTGCTATTTCATTCTATTTAAAAGCTTGTCTGGTTGCCATGGAAATGGCTGCCATCTTGGATTTTGCCCTGTATTTAAAAATCTGTGTCCTGCTTTACTACCATAACAAAACATTCAAAACTTTGCATGTCATTTCAAACATGTAATATCCAAATCCGACAGAGGGAATTTGAGTTTTCTTGATTGCTTTTTATATTTTTCTTTTATGAATTTTGGAAAATGTCATATATATCAAAAATGTATAAAATTGGGGTGTTTATCTATTAAATTTATTTTCTCTCAACAAGTAAAACAGACATAACAAAAAGCTTCTGTCATTTTGTATCTTATGTCAAGAAAAGTATTATGCGAAATGTGACGAAAATATGCTGGTAAGTTTTGGAGGAGATAACAAAATAACGCAAGAAAAAAAAAAAGTTTGGAGAAAAACGAAAAAAAAACAACAAACAAACAAACAAAAAAACCCAAAACAGCAAAATCTGTTGACTGTAAGGTATATTGAAAAAACTCCAATATGGACACAAATCTACAATTTAACAGAGGGGACATCGAAGTAACCATCGGTCCTCTCTCTGTATTGCCTCCTGGAGGGTTTGTTCTTGAGTCTAAAATGTGGCTTTGGCGGCAATATTTGATATATGATAAATTAACACATGTATACTTTAGGAGACATTTCCTTTCTTTCACTTCACTGAGGTTGAATGAGTAAGCTCTCCAATCAAAGTCCAGTGATTTTTTGTATAGTAGTAGAAATTCTCACAAAAACCGTGTTTAATCAGCAGTTCCTGATATCAATAGGAGCAGAATAAAAGAAGTGGCAATTCCTGTTCCCCTGAATTTGGGAGGGAAGTTTGCTGAAGTTTTGCTGCTCCCCCCCCCCCCCACAATCTCCCTCCCCCCCCCCCCTAGTGAAGTAACTGAAGACAGCCTCTGTTTACGATTTTGCGAATTCTGTCTTTTGAAAATAGGCCTATGTATGAAATTTGTTAACTAAATCTCTTGAAATGTCTATCCTGAAATGCGCCCTAGATAATAAATGCTACATTAGACAAGGATTATAAGCCATAAACGATCCCGATTTGTCTATCTGTCCTGGTTCCCAAGTTGTATGTGTCTGAAAATGACCGCTTTTCCGGTAGTATGTCATCTGTGATAGTTTGGGCATTTGATAATTCATTAAGCATTAGAAAGAGGAGATTTCATGTAAAGTAGGCCTAGTAGCCTAAAAATAATTTTCTTTCTATTTTTGTTTAAATGTTTTTTCTTTGTTCCAGGATCATATGAATCGTTCTACGTATATGCTTTGAAAGTGTCTCTCCTTTCAAAAAAAAAAAACTATGAGATGGTTGTTCAATAGGCATATAGGCCTAATTAATGTTTCTGTTGGTCCCGATATGCGCCTTTGATAATAAATATTGGATAGACGACATTTCATATTTCAAGCTTTAGAATGGTACGAAATGTGTCTTTTTTATCTGTTCTGGTTCCCCAGTTATATATAACTGAAAATAACTTTTGAATTCCTCTTATTACATGAAAATTCTGTATAATGTCATCGAAGATCAATAACCGTGGATGGCGATCAACCATACCGGCACTTATTTTGAAATCAAATCTACCACCTCATTCAGCCAACAGACCTCAGTAACCACTGGAAAATGGAAGATAACTGCTCTGAACTGTCACGGAGGCGCGAGTTCTGAAAACACGGAAGTCCTGTGATAGCAGTCGTGGGCTTGAGATTAAAGGTCAGTTTTACTGGACTCTATATCATAATGACATTTATGATGTATGCTGTTGAAGCATAGTACGAATGGTCACAGTACATACAAATACCGGTATACATTAAGATTTCTATGTATCTCTATTTTATTTAGAAACTATGACATAATACTGGTCTACGAAGATTTTGCCACTTTGCATTTAAATGGGGCCTTCTGCTGGTGAAATATCCTTGGTGTGAATTGATAACATACTGTGAACCTATTTCAATCACAAACATTTCAGTATATTGCTTGTTGCCATGACAATGGTGGCTATCTTGAAAAATAAGCAACTGATTTAACTTCTTAACATTTACAAAACCAATAAAGATATTTAGATCTACTTCCCACAAATAAAGGGCGAGACCAATATGAGACGCGACATGAAATCAAGCGCTCATCAAATTTTAAGCATATGGAGTTATTGGTATTGGGGTATCACTGTGAAGATTATTCATTTCCCTTTCTGTGTGAGAAATAAATTTTGTTTTACCTTCGGTAGAAGTTGAGATATTGGCAGTTAAAGACGATGGGGGTGGCCTGTTGTAGCAGCTGAATTTTGTGAGGAAAAAAGAATAAACGGCACTACCGTCTGAGAGTGGCCCCTCCGGTGACCTGGCATATATCAATTACTGTAAAATGAAGTAGTGCCTTTATCGATACTGCGATTACTGCCTCGGCAGTATGCACAGCCGAGGGTCCCAGCAGGTTAGGGCCAGGGGTTGGTCTAGTTCATTTTACAGTAATCGATATGTGTCAGGTCGCTGGAGGGACCGCTCTCAGACGGTAGTGCTGAATAAATAATTTCTGCTTTCTTATTGTGAAAAATACCAAATTAATTAGCCTATTATCTACATGAATAGTATCAGTGTACCGAATCTGATGCCTTATATGACAATAAATGGCTGAGATTTTAAGAGTTTAGTGAAGCTGTTAACAAAAAGTGAAGACACACATGAAAAAATGGACAATACAGTATAAAATTCAAAATGATGAGGTATAACATATACATTTAATATGCATTTTTGGGGCTGAAACCAGCAGAATTGAGCTTTGACACTTGGTATTCGCGATCTAGACGTATAATCAACTGTGCAAATTCATTGAAATCCCAAAATCGATAATTAATTTGAGGCCTTATCGCTGAAAACCTCACCCGAGCACCCCCTTATTGTAAAATTATGCTTACTTACTAGATCTATACCCAAATTGTCGATCAGTATACATACTAGATCTAGATAGATCTAGATTTAGATCTGAATGTTCTCTGATATGCTAATTTCAAATCTGGAATTTTTTTTTTCTATCACGAGAAGTTAATCATCTATTGGCCATTTTATGTGTAAAGATCAATATTTTTGTAAGCGAATACACATTTTTTTACAGTGACATTTATCTCCAACAGTAAAATATCCAGATTGTCGATCAATATACTTAAGCTTATAAATGTTTTTTTCTGATTCGCTGATTTTATATGGGCAATTCTATAAAATATGAAACTTACCTAGGGTCAAACATTTAATTTGGACTGTTGTCAACCAAACTTGGTTAGTTTTATGCTAAAATTATTGTAGTTTCAGAAACTCTAAAAATGTTTAAGTACTATATATCATTTATAAAATGGTTTGAAAAGTACTAGTACAATATCTTGGACTACCCTTTCTGTAAAAAATTCGTTTTTTTGCACACTTACAATTGTATATTTTTCACTTTACCTTTAAACTAAATCATATTCATGCAATGCCACTGAAAAAATGGACAGAGATAGCTACAGGTCTGGGTGATCAATGAATATTAATGCCTCAGTTGCTGTAGATCCAACACAGGCTGTGTTGTTTATTTCACAGACCAACGTTTCACACATTCTCATGTAACGTCCATTACGTTTTTTGCTTAAAGTTAAGTTTTCTTGAAAAGTTATCAGAATAATAACTTATCTTTTCATATCTTCTGCATACTCATCATCAGTGTGAAACATTTAGGAAAGAATTCACTCACTGAAGTCAATTGACCATGGATTTCTAGCGTAACAGACGTTA
The DNA here is from genome assembly GCA_039654565.1 of Peronia peronii. Taxonomy (NCBI): domain Eukaryota; kingdom Metazoa; phylum Mollusca; class Gastropoda; order Systellommatophora; family Onchidiidae; genus Peronia; species Peronia peronii. The sequence goes on along the minus strand of JBCEWB010418409.1, from coordinate 771 downwards.
TATGCAATATTTGCGTCTCCACAGTCAATCCTTGTTTCGTTTTGTTTAAACAAATGTTAGTGTAATTTTTTAAATGACTTTTTTTACCAAGCAACTCATGGTACTTGAAGTGAGTTCCTTTTGTTTTTGAAACACATGTTCAGTTTTGGGCAACTGCTCCAGTCTTTTGAACCCAGTTCCCAGTGAAGTCTGACATAGACATTGCTCTGTCATGTAAGTAGTAAAAAAAATTCATGTTTATGTATTGTTAGCTGATAGAGAGAAGCAGAGGAGGAAGTACAACAAAACTCAGACAAGATACCTTTCAGATCATAGTTTTGAAATGAATGAATGTCGATGAAGTAGACTCAGAATTTTATGAAATTATTTCACATAGTTCATTTCGCAGTATGTATATATAAGAACAGTCTCACAAAATAAAAATTTGTCATAAGTCTTTGGTACTGTTTAATGTCAACTCATGTCACTTATTGATTTAAACATATAAATTGAGTGAATGGATGGTAGTGAGATGGAGAGAGGGAGAGACAGGTAGTCACAGTTGCTAAAGTTGTTGATCTGCATCAATGTCTATTTGCAGAGAGACAAATCAGATATGATTCCTGTATCAGCAGCAGATTATGTGAGAAATATGAGGGAGCATAGGAAATGAGAAGATGCCCAAAACACTTTGATAGTTATCAAGCCGGTGCCGCAAGAAAGAGAGGAGCCCAGGCATAGGAAAAACTGACCCAAGAGCAGCTGGATCAGCATAGGAAACAAGTGTGAGAT
>JBCEWB010418299.1:0-20336 GCA_039654565.1 Peronia peronii | reverse complement strand
GATGGATGGATGGATGGATGGATGGATGGATGGATGGATGGATGGATGGATGGATGGATGGACGGACGGATGGATGGGTGGATGGATGGGTGGACGGATGGATGGATGGATGGATGGATGGATGGATAGATGGATGGATGGATGGATGGATGGATGAATGTGAGGTGAATAGGGAGAATGGCTAGCGCGAAAGGCCAGAAGAGCGATCGCCGAGAGGAAGTGAGAGAACGAAGAGAAAACAACGGAAGAGTAATGGGACAAGAGTGTGAATATGAAAAGACAAGGAAAGAGCCGAATGGAAAAGAGAAAAGCTGAGTGCAAGAGACAGAAAGAACGCTGAAGAGAGTGGGAGAAAGCGGGAAGATAAGACAAAGTAGAGCTAGAAAGAGTGGGAAGTTGAAAGGAAGAAGAGAGAGAAGGAAGGAAGGGACGTCAATGAAACAGCTTGCCATGCAAATCGACCATATCCTTCCATTCCAGCAAACAGACGTGTTTTAAAGGTCAATGTTTGCTCGGAAAATGCCATGTCCAATGTCTGTCCGTGGGATAGAGCAACGCTGATCAACTTAATGCAGTCTAAATCATCTGTCTGTGACTGTCCATAACGCAATTACTTTACTAACATGATAAGGCCTGGACAAATGAGCATCATAGCCTGCTGTTCATAATTGATCTGGTATCATTCTGTGGTGTGAAGCTACTAACATTAACAATGTCCTTGCCAATATATTTGTCTTAACTCTTAAACTGTCGATTAAAAACGTACTGTTTTTTTTTTTTAACATAATCTAATATCCATGTTGAAGAAATGACAAGTAAGTCTTTTGACATTATATTTATTTTGATGAAATAGTAAAGTCATCTGTTAAGGAAATAAGGACCATGCTTTTACATTGTGTGCCGTTTGGATAGACATTCCAGTGACAAATATGATAAGGGAATCTTTGACCGGATCGACTCCTCGACGCATTTTGGTTAATACTGTTGATTGTTTGTTTGTTTGTTTGTTTGTGTTCAGGTTTAACGACACATTAGCACTATCACGGCTATATTGTGCCTAATACGGTAAGATACATTTACATGTCAAAAAGAAGAGAGGAAAGAGAACCGGACAGAAAACAGGAGCAAGGAGAGAGAGAAAAGAGATGTCACCCTTGGAAAGCTGAGGATGGCATTCCATAGGAGACATCCCACCGATGTCAGGCTTTTACCGCCTGCAGATGGGAGCAGACGGGAGGCGGGGGGAGGGGGGAAGGGGGGGGTTAATACTGTTGACCTCATTATGTCAACATTATTTAGTCAGTTAGTGAAAACTTTCGTCAGTCACTGGAAACCACCTTGTGGTCAAATAAAGAGCTGCAGTGGCTTGACCAGCGAGTATGAAATGATGTCCCATAGTCCATACAATTAGATTGTGTGGGCCCTGTGATCGAGTGATAAAGTTTCTACTTCCTCGGTACACATGAAGATGGGTAGGAGAAAATGTCCTCGTATTTCCTGTGACTCAATAAGAGACAGTCTGGCGTGTAGTGCTCTCACATAGGGCGATAAATACACGTTGCAGTCTACTATGGTGCGAAGAATGGGTAGAGATGCTACTTTCACAAGCCAAAAATTGCAAGACTTCGAGATTTTGGTTCTTTCACTTACTTCGGGTACACATAACATGCAAAATTTGCATGTTATACAAAGTCGAGGCGATCATAAGAGAGATTTCACATTAAAAAAGTTTTACTTTACTTCTTCGTTGTGGAGAATAGACGACTTTGCTGTTAATAATCATATAACAGTGCCTCTTGATTATTAAATTTAACTAATCATGTTCGGTTAAGTTGATTTGATAGTGTAACTTGGGATGATCGATCAACTAGTTGCGCACGGTCCAGACATAAAAGAAATACAAGCTGGACTCAAAGTGATGAAAAGGGTTGAAAATGGACATGGTCTATGCTCAAGAAGATAGGAGAACTGGACTAAAGGTGGTGAAGCCATAGAATAGAGAATGGGCATGGCCCATGCTCAAATAAATATAAACGAACTGGACTATAACTGATGAGGAGGGGAGTGAACTTTGCCTAGAAATGTCAGACACTCTATTCGCACAAGACACAAGAACAAAGGAAGAATTACAATAACTGACAATAACGTCCTCCCTTACGCCTTCTACTATATCCTCTAGCATCTGTTTCTTCTTCCCTCCCATCTGCTTTTTTAAAATTGAGATTTCAATTAACACGGTAGTACGGTACTCCTCTTCCACGATTTTAATTAACACCATAGTAGGGTCCACCATCCTCCCGCCCCTTTTTTTTTCTTCTGACCGCAGGAGCAGCTAAGATCTGGAAGTGGGAGGGTGGGCTGAGGGAGGGGGTGGGGGGGGGGGGGGGAGGCATGAGAATTAACCCTGGAAGGGTCAGGTCGCTGATCTGATCAAAGAGTTACTTTCATGACACTTTGCGCTTCCAAACCAGTTCTGAATGCAATAAAATGGCGCTGTTATGATACTTAAGGGAGATTGCTTATAATTATCCTTGAATATGAATGTCATCACAGAAATTTGGTTGCTCCAGTGGTTTCTACCGATACTTTCAGGATTAAATATTAGAGTGAGCCAGCACCACACTCTTTCCTCTAATCTCTCCTTCTCCAGGTTGTTTTTGTAGACGCTTTGCCACCGTAACAAATGTAATGCATATCATGGAACAAGATGTCGCCACTATTTTACACTTGGCCGAACTGCAACTTTAGTACTTGAATATCATTAATGTCATGATTTACACACACATTTTGCCGGATCTCTTCATCTGAAATACGATGATGAAAAAATGTATGGTTGAGGGGAGTGGGAGTGGGGGTGGTGGGCTATTTAGTTTGAGAGGGAGGGAGGAAGGCGTTGACATTTAAGTGAAGAGACGAAATACAAGTCACATCAGAGTAAAATTAACCCTTAGTTTCTTCTTCATAAAATCTTTTTTGATTTTTAATTATTTGTTTTCTTCATTTTTAAAATTACTTTTTAAAAAATCATTTCTGTCCATCCTTCTTTCTCGGTTTTAATTTCCTCCCTCCCACCTCCCAAAGCCTTGTAAACTTCTGTTTATTCAGAACGTTCAAAAGATTTAAAAACGAAACATGGGATGGAAACTTAAAGCAGGAGCGATGTGGGAAGAAACACATCGTGAAAATTAATTTTAGACAGAATAAGAGCACAAAAAGAAGATGACATGAAGTAAATTCAAGATTTAACAGAAAAACAGAAAGAAAAACAATGACAAGGGACAAAAACAGAAAGATGAAAACAACAAATATATGAAAGAAAGTAGATCTGAATGAATAAAAACATAAATAATAAAGAATAATAAATAAATTTTAGATAAATAAATAGTAAGTAAATAAATAAACAAACAAACCAAAACAATAGGAGCAACAACAACAACAAAATAGAAAGGAAGAAAGAACAAAAGAAAGAACTGACAAGAGAAAGAAACGAAAAGGTTTCAGGGAAAAAAAATAAGATAAGGAGGAAAGAAAGGCAATGAGAGAAATCAGATTTATTTATATAGATCTAATGTTGGACAGAAAGAAATAAAGAAAGAGTGCAAATACATATAAGAAAGAAAGAACATAGAAAGAAAAGAGAAAGAAAGAAACACATAACGAAAATTACACAGAACAAAACAAAAAATAAAAAAGAAGGAAAGAAAAGAAAGAAAGAACGAACGGAAGAAAGAACGAACTAAATAAAGAAAAAAGAGGGAACAAGAAAGAAAGAAAGATAGACTAAGCTGTCCGAGGAGTGCCGATAATGGACTAGGGTTTGGGTCAATCGGCAGCACTCTCCCTTGACCACTGGCTCCAGAGCAAACATAGTGACTCACCCTCTTGTCTTGTCCATCATTGATCAGTGCCGGCCAGTTATATCGGGTTTTGACAGTGAAACAACGTCATTACATGACATGCTCTTATTCTTTGTTCTCCTCTCATTTTACAAAGGTGCAGTGTATAACATAATTAATATGTAATAACTTGTTTGTCCTCAGGGTCATTTATGGAGCTATATTACACAACTGTTAATTCACCAGTCACTTTATAAAGTTGTACACCAGCTTGTTCATCAAATCATTTTATAAAACTGTGTTATGGGACTCAACAGCAGTACCACATGTACACGATAAATTGTTTGTTCGCCAGTCATTTTTGTATAGTTGCATTACATTTAGGGCTTATTGTCTGTCAAATGTCAGTTATTTTACTACAAATATAGGGCACGTTACTTGCTCTTTAGTCCTTTACTAAAATTGCATTACAACACAATCATAAGTTCATCAGCATTTTGTAAAGTGGTATTGTAGGACAAGTTTTGTTCTTTAGCTATTATATAATATATTAGGCCTATAGGACAGTTCATTTGATTACAGTCAGTCGTATTACTACACAAACTGTTCGTCCGTCAGTCATTAAAAAGGCTTGTATAACATGACAACTTGTTTAACCATTTGAAGAAGCTGTAAGACTACAACTCACGTTGTTTTTCTGTCAGTCATTTTTTTAAAGCTATGTGATACAAGTTGTTTGTCCTTCAGTCGTTTTATAAAACTGTGCAGAAAATACAATATCGACAGTTACTCTGTCAAAAATTTCATAAAGCTTTATTATATCACATAAAATGGAAAATAAATAAGACAATGACAATAAAAAAAAAAAGTAAAAAAAAAATATTGGGAGATAAAACAGGAATATCAACGTCAAAAAATAAAGAAAGAAAGAAAGAAAGAAAGCAAGAAAGAAAGAAAGAAACTCCAAGCGTAGAAAAGAAAAAAAGTTTTATAAGTTCCTTTTCTATCGTTCTTTCACTTTCACATAAAAAAAAAAAAAAGTTAATGGTATTTGAAGGATTTGAAATTTCAAAGAACGCTCCCCCTCCAAAACAAAAACAAAATTAAAAAAAAAAAACAAAACAATACCGGTACTAGTCTTTTCAAGAATAAAATCACAAGGATATGATTCTCTCCTCTGACCTTAAATCCCTCCCACTCTGACCTCACTATTCTGTCCAGCCTCCACTGCCCCCCCCCTCCACTTGATATCGTTCATCTGCCACTTTGGTGGAACTTTGTTGGTTCATTGTCCTGCCAAGGCGAGTCGGCCCCGAGCGCTGACCTAATGACCTTTCGCTCCAACGGTCATTCTCTCTCCAATCTGCCGTTTACCCCATAGCTAATGGTGAATGAGGATGAGGACGGATGAAGTGAATCGGAAACAGCGAGATCATTGTTATAAAGGGATTAAGTTTGGCCTTGTTCTCTTGTTCATTTAATTAAACTAACTATCTCCATTATGTTAAATCTACAAACTGTCTGAGATAGGTCTTTGCACATCGATAGGATCTGTTATTATACAAGCTTATACAAGTAGACCTAATAAATAATGTAGGCCTATAAATCTTCGAATTCTGTCGTTATGGTAAAGTTTATTTATTTATCTACTATAATCGTCACTGTCACTGTTATTGTTAATGAAATATCAAAGAGTCAACCAGGTAAAAATATTAGACGACTAGCATGAATGGCGAATATCAGGCAGGTCTAGTCTGAAAGAAAACAAAAACATATCGGTATTTAACAAAAGCAACTATTGAAGAGCGCATGAAAGTCTGATTAGAGATTGTATGGACAAAATATTACGTTCATTCACCAACAAGGGGACAATAAATAAATAAATAAATAAATAAGTGAAAATCGAGAAACAAAACACTGGAGATATTTTGTCAAGCGCTGCCTGTACAAATTTTATGTCCTGTACTTGGCTCTCCAAGAGCTTTATATTGCTATTTCAGAAAATCAAACATTTCAATAGGCCTATGAGCTACATGATTAATTAGGCACCAAAGAGGTTTTAATGATAAACTCGTTGTTAGACACTTGATTTGTCTACATCGTCTATCCCCCTCTCCTCTCTTGGTCTTTCAAAGCAAGGGAAACAATCTTATAAATAATTGTGATAGCTCTAGTTCATTCCCTTGTATTTCTATGAGATTGTCAACAGCTGGGGGCAGATCCAGTAGTTTAATAGAGTTACACGATAGATCTGGGTCTCCGTCTGTCCAAAGACCCTTTGGTCTGTCTATCAAACCGTCTGTCTACTTATCTGTTTATGAAACTTTTATGATTTGAATTTAGGGTGATTATGGGAACAGATATTTATAGATCTATACAACTCTATACAAAGTAGATCTATATATCTATTGTATGGTAGGATTCTAATTAGATCTAATTAATAAATATTCTAGATCTTAGTATTTGTAGGCTTTCAATCTTTATTTAGCATATGTGATCACTTCGGATTTTCATAGGCCCACTGGGTGAAGAGCAGGTATGCCAATTTGGCTTATTAAGACAACTGGCATTTTCTTTTTCACCACTGTCAGAAACTTTCGTGTAGAGTCATTCTATAGTGAATAAGTGCAAAGCAGAAGCTTTTATGCAAACCTGGAGATATTTCACCTATGTTGCCAGTGATTCGCTCATTTGTCTCACGCTTTTCACCCGCCTTAGAAGCAGATATATATCCTAGCAGATCAAAATCCATCACATCAAGACAAAAATATACATATAGGCTTGATCAAAATCTGGAAAAATCTGGATAGCAACGGAGCAATGGGATTGGCTGGGTCGGCCAGAGACGAAGTTGATGACAACAATAGGCAATCATCATTGGCATGGGATAAATTTTTATGGAAATCATAAGCTCACCACTGAACCTGCCAATCTTACCATAACGGTAATTCTTTGGAAAATAGTAGGTATAAAATTCTATCAGAAGCAGGGGGAATATAGCATCTTTATTGATAAATACGGAAACCACCATTTTAGTGTGTTTCCACGCTGGCTTAGTGGTTCAGGGCATAGATAAATCTGCTGGTAACACAACGGTCGCGGGTTCAAATACCGGCTAGGTAGATCTTGAGAAAGTGGGTTTGGGATTTTTAATTTTTTTTTTAAACATTTTATTTATTCTAACAATATTCCATTTTTAGCCAGATGAAGAAAGTGCCCAGAGAGTGCTAATCTAGATTAGATTCTAGATCTAGACTCTAGATCTAGCTCTTCGCCCAAACAATCTTGATCAAAACATGAAACTTTATAGTCTTGATCTAGATCTAGTAGAGGAAAAAAAAAAAACATTCAGTGATTGAGATTTGATAAAGATCTAGATCTAGTGATACAAAAACTTATTTCGATCTAGATCGAGGTCTAGCTCTTGGTCTTATTAATATTGAGTGAAATCAAGAGAAGAGAGTCTAAAAAATCTAGCTCTTGCAGTTGCTTTTGGTGAGAAGTGAGATTGACAGATCGAATTTTCACAGGTGGGCCTCATCATCAAACTTTGATACGTTTAAATATCTTGCTTGAGGCAGATCCTGGCACTACCTTCTCACTGCGGCCCCGGTACAAATGCAGAGATCTATATATCGATACTGTGATTATTGCCTTGGTGATATACATATCGATTACTGTAAAATGAACTAGACCAACCCCTGGCCTTAACCTGCTGGGACCCTTGGCTGCCGAGACAATAATGGCAGTATCGATATATGCCATTTGTACGGGGACCGCAGTGAGAAGGTAGTGTCTAGGTCCTGTTTTATTATTATTATTATAATTTTGTATGCTTTTCAATTCTTTCATTCTCTCTTTAAATTGTCAATAGAGCTATATTGTTTTAAATAGACGTGTAAGCCATGTCTTTCGTCAAGCAGATTATCAGTGTTATCACCAATTAATTTGTACCCATCTCTCTTTTACATTTAGATTTTCACTGTCACCTCATAGAGGGTTAAAAAAATTAGAAACTCTTTTTCTTTATAGCCAGTTAACAATGCCCCAGGCATGTTCAAAATGTGGATGGACTGACATCGACACTGATCCAGCTCGAGGAGATGCAGTATGTACAAGTTGCGGCACTGTCCTTGAGGATCAGATCATTGTGTCAGAGGTTCAATACCAAGAAAATGCAGCTGGTGGTGCCTCTGTGATTGGCCAGTTTGTATCAAATGATGGTATGTGTGCTAGCATGTTTAATATTGTACAAGTGGCATAATTCTGTATTAAGATTTTCATTACGAGATCTGTTTGGGACTAGATAATTGTATGTTTGAAAGAAATGAGGGAAAGAGAAAAATCATTTATCCTCCATATATTAAGCATCCAGTGAATCAGTATTCTGTTAGTACAATTCTTTATTGTTCTGATGTTAGCACTGGAGAGGCACTATTATCTCATCCAGCCATGGAAAAGAATTATTGCACCATCTTGCTAGCATTAGCTGTGAGATGAAAATGGGTTGGTCAGATATTTCACCATAACATCTATAATGTAATATTGATAGCATATTGTGATCTATATTTGAGAAAGCTGAACTTGTCGTTTGTCTTTTTATCTGTAATCTGTACCTGTCTTGGATTATCAGCATGGAATAATCTTAATGAAAATAGCATTGCAGGCAAGAGGAGTGAAAATCAGAACAGGATGAGAAAAGCATTAACTTCAAGATTTGATTATATTTATGTAGGTACAAGAGCTCAGTCTTTCCGCGGTGCCTATGGACATGGATTCAGCACTGAGGACTCGAGAAAACTTACTTTGGAGAATGGTAAATAAAATTATATCCTCTGTTGTCAGTATGATTGGTATGTTCCCTTCTTTTCAGTTTTATCAGCAGCTCTCATATCTATTTGTTTGAAGATTGGAGAGAACAGAACTATCAGTCAGTCTGTTCAGTTATTGTACCATGATAACTCCAAAAGTTCATTTCACATTCTTGTAAGATACATCAGAAAAGCAACATGGTGAAATGAATTCCTCTTTTTTATGTAACCAAAAAGTTGTGAAACATAGCTGTCAGGTTTCCTATGAAGCATACTTGGAGGGTGAAAGTTCAATTCAAATGCATGATTACTGATTTGCAGTATTTATTGAATTCTGAAAAGAAATTCCTCATTTTGCTTTCTTTTTTTCTTTGGCAGTTGTAGGCACTCCAATGTCATATCGTAAATCTGAATTTAAAAAGCTATTTTGCTCATTGTTGCTAAATTTAAAGATTGATTGTGTTTCTTGTTCTCTTTGTTTAGGTTTCAAAAGGTTAAAAGAAATGGGAGGACAACTGAGAATGCATCAGAGCAGCATTGAGACAGCTTTTGGGTTTTTCAAGCTGGCTGTGAATAATAGGTTTACCAGAGGCAGGAAGATGGAGTATGTTTTGGCATCATGTTTATATCTCGTGTGTCGGGTGGACCCAGGAGGCAGTGAGGACCTTGAACATATCCTTTATTGCATGGATAGCAGTTTTGTTCCTTTTCTTGTTTCATTGTATTCATTCATAAAACAGGGATAGAATTTCATGTCAAAAAGAACTTTTCTTTAAACATGGAAGTCGCCTTATTATACTTTCATGCTGTGTATTTTGCTATAAGAAATTGCTTCAGATTATGACATAGTTAAGTTTTTAAAACCAAAATTTATGTTTATTTCTGTATGCTTATAGAACATGGTTAGGATTTCTTTTAATGTAACAAAGCACATACAGTAACAAGAGTAGAGCTATACTTGTGGCATTGCAACATTGCAAGATGAATCACAACTTATCCGGCAATCCCCATGAACTGAGATGATTTTTTTTCTTTAACTAATTTTACTGATGCTCATCGATTTTAGTGATCTCATTCAGGTAATGTACTTTTATTCATAATACTAGGCGAATATTTTAAAATGTATTACGGTTGAGAATCATCATACATTTTGCTTTTGGGGGGACTTGTACCAAGTTCAAATGGAAGAGAAAAATAATGCACTGTATGAATGTTTAATTATGTCAATGGGCTGTGTGAAAATCAAAATGTAAAGATGTGATAAATACTTTCGTTACTTTGAAACAATGTTTTTCTGAGACATTATTATTTTAATGATGTTATGAAAAGGATCATTCAGTGCCAGAGATAATTTTGCTTTGTATTAATTGTGGTCATGCATTGATAAATTTAGTGTTCCAGTGCTGAATTATATCTGATAAGAACACTATAATTCTGTACATGATTCGCATAGATAAGACGACATGAAAAGTAACTTCTGTCATTGTGGCAAATCTTGTGATCATTTATGTTTCTCTGTTCAGGTGAATGTCCATATTCTAGGCAGAACGTTTGTCCAACTTGCAGCAGAACTGTGCCAGAATATTCGAATTGTTGGTAAGTTAATCACTTTCTATTATGAGTCATGCCTCGCAACATACTACATAAATTTTAAAGAGTCTCAGCTGAAGATTCATTACATTACATCTTATATTGTGCACATTAGAGAGTTGCTTCCGATTAGCTGTACTGATAAAGTGTTTATTTTTGTCTATTTCAGCATATATTTTTAATGCAGCTGACTGTTTTCACCTCATTTTTACTGTTTGAAAAATAGTCTCTAGGAATGTTTTGACTTTTGTTACTATAAAAGTACTGTAAAATATTTGTATTCCCAGATCCAATCATCTACATTCGGCGATTTGCAAATCAGCTACATTTTGGTGACAGAATCAACAAAGTGGTTGAATCAGCAACAAGGCTGGTAGCCAGAATGAAAAGAGACTGGATGCACACTGGCCGACGCCCAGCTGGCCTTTGTGGTGCTGGTAGGGTTTGATATTTTCATTTGTTTTTTATAACTGGAACAATTTATAGATAATTTTACGTTCAACCTCATGGTGTAAACACTGATATAGTTCTACAATGTGAGGATAATCTGAACTGCATGCTGAAGTTCATTGTTGTCTTAATTTTCAGCCTAAGGGTTTTATTATCTCGAAATTGTCTGTCCACATTTTGATGCACATATGCAGGAGATACATTTTTGATATATGTCGTAGTGTGTGATAGCAGGATGAATTTAATCATTTGCTGAGTATTCGGTGAAATGTTCATAGAGTGCATTTCTGTAGGTGTTTCATGGATTAGTATTTCACCATGCTGGAGAGTTGGAGGAGTTAGTAGAAAGGGAAAGGCAAGTTAATTCTGCATATTGCTCTTGGAAAAAGTTATTCAACAAAATTGTCCAGATCCTTTGAGAATATTGTACATGTCCTAGCTACTTCAGAAAGCTCCAGCTAATATCTTTCTGTTACATTTTCTATTGCAGCCTTACTGATATCATCAAGGATGCACAATTTTAACAGAACTATTGATCAGATCATCAAGGTTGTGAAAGTCTGTGAAAGCACTGTAAGGAAAAGGTGAATGATTTGTGTTTTTTATATGGTTTTCCGTTGGTTCACATATTGTTGCAGTTTTGTGTTGCTGGAAAGTAAATGTGGTGTTTATAGGATCAGATTTATCTTTCACTTTCGTACTGTTTTATTCTATTCAGTTTCTTTCTTTATATCCATGTTAGTTTGTGTAACATTTTTCTTGTACGATCTATTCATGTTACATCTTCATCTGTTCTAGAATAATGTAAATTTTGTCATGAAAGAATAGTTTCCAGAATGTTCATAGTGAAATAAATACTACATAGGATTAAGAAAGATGACACCCAAAATGAAATTTTTAAAGGCGCATAAACACGTGAACAAGTTGTGAAATGGTTTGTACTTCATCCATTCTCAGGTTGTTAGAATTTGACAGTACACCGTCAGCACAATTGACCATAGAGGAATTTGACAATGTGGATTTGGAAGAGGAGCAAGATCCGCCTTGTTTTACAGAAGGAAAGAGAAAAGCCAAACTAGCACAGGTATGATGATGTCATATCTTGTGAGGAAAGAATGTTGATAAAAAAAAAAAATGGTAATCTGTTTCTTTATTACATCCTTATGTAATGTAGACTGTAGACACAGTAGCATTGTAGTTTGATGTTTGATTCAAGTGAATAATTGTTTTTATTTTGGTGTCTAGGATTCTCTTCATTTTTCACTCAGACTTCAAAAACTCTTTTAGTTTTATAATCATCTGGCAGAGTCGATGTGGAAGAATGGCACAAATAAGCTGACACCTTTAATCAAGTCTGAATTGAGGAAGTTTTCTGTTTATGACTGTTCCTGTGTCAGTGACAATGTTTTACTATGCCGGTCAAATCGAACAAATAAAAAAAAAATACCCCCCCCAACCCTTTTTTTTTTTTCTTTTTTTGAAATTCAGCTGAAAGATGAAATACCAGATAAAATGGTGAAAGAGATGAGCAAGTTCGAGGAAAACATCAATAAATCCTTGAAGAGAAGATCTACAAAATCTGGTAAGTATTGTTGATAGTTCATAACATTCAAGAAACAACTTTTCATATATCATTGCTCGTATTTTCCTTTTGCCTGTTACTTGAAGAGTTTCTTGATCATGTTTTTATTGTTGTTTCATCTTCTTCAGCTTAAGTCTCACAATGCTGTTTGTGAGTCAGCTCTGGCAGAGATGAACCCAGAATGATTTTTTCTTTTGAGTGCAGTATATCTGTGATTATAGTTGATTATCATATAATGTAAAGTACTGTGACTGTGATTAGACAACATACATATTGAAATAAATAATATTCAATTAGCCTGTGGGTACTGTAGGTGTCTGCCTGTAGGAAAGTAGCCCACTTAGAGAAGAGACTGGTCAACCTGTATTATATTCTAACCTCATAATGCCTACATGTTTCTCGACAGGGATTGGAGAAGAAGTGACAGATGTTGATGTAGCAGTCAAGGTAATAGATGAGGAAATGGTCAAGCAGGCAGCTGGTGAGGACTGGAAGCCAGGGGAGTGGGAGGGGCTTGAGTCTACAGATGCTGAGACTGGAGGAGTCCTTGCAGATGAAGACAGTCAAGACAGCACAGAGTTGACTAAAGAGATTGTGGGTATGTGAACTACTTTGAACAGTGATGTAAGCCATAAGCATTGAGTGAGTTTCCACTTGACAGTATCGTTGTTGAATGGAAACATGATGTGGCTATGTTATTCTGTTGATAATTGCAAGAGTGGCTCAAAATGTTTAGAATTAGCTAGACAGACTGAAGTAGGAAAACAACTGATCAGTCAGGAGACTGAACTTGTTATAGAGAACAGATCATGGATGCCACCCCATGTGTTGTTTTGCAAACACATCATTATGGGCTAGTCCACGTGTGGTCAGATTATGCAATCACACATTCCCTCTCACTTTCCCTCCTCGTCTCCCTGTTCCCTCTATCCTTTCCCTATTTGACTGCACGCCTAGTGTTGTGCGTTTCTCTCAAGTGGACAATCTGATGTGAAATTACACCTTGAGTACTCATGTGTCCTGGCCCGACATTAGACTCCTAGACGGATTTTTAATTTGGGAGCAGGTTATTAGGCAGGTAAATTATAAGGAAAAAAATTCCACTTTGCAGCAAGGTGGGTTCTTAGCTGGACCCAGCTCTTCAGGGGCAAGTTCTTAGATGAGACCACTGTACTACTTGTTTCTTTTTCTTTATTTGTTTTCATATGTTTTTTAACTTGATTCAATATAAAATGTTTATCATTCCTATGTATCATGTGCTTAATATTAAGAATAGAGTGGTATGTATATTTATGTTTTTCTTTTTTTTTCTCTCAGCTGATGTAGACATGGAAGCCAAATTGAGAAATGCAGCTAAAGAAATAGAGGATGAAAGAGGGAAGAGCAAGGAAGAATCTGATACTGACATAGGAGAGAATGAAGATAAAAAGAAAATTTTGACAAAATCAGAAGATGGGGAGCTAGACCTTGCCGGCATTGATGACGAGGAAATTGACAAGGTAATTGTTTTGTTTATTTTGCTGGCATACTTGATTGTGAAACTTTTGTGATTAATAAATGAAAAAAACATTAAGATAGTTGTCATGTGCTATGGAACCGAGAGATTGATCTTGTAAGAACCATCTTGCAAGGAAAGGCTGAAACAAAAAGAAAAAAAAGGCAGACTTTGAGTTTCTGTCATTGGCAACATCATTGAATCTAGTAGCATGAGAATCCATCAGGTCAGTAGGGCTAGCAAAGATCGAAACAAGTTGGGGAGGATAATCCTGTCAGTGTTGATGGTTGCAGGGCCAACATAGCATTCCATGAAACCAGTAGATGACAGATAACTTGGTCATCATTGTAAATTTTTGGAGATTAAATTCAGTATGAAATAGCATTTTTCTACCTTGTAGACTATGATTCAAACCCCAGATTTCACACTTAACTAACTGGCAGAAGAATTTTGGCCTATATTTTCAATAAAGTTTTTAGTAAGATTAATGTCAGTTAGCCGACAAGAATACTAAGAAAGGCACCATCTTTACTGTATTTCAGTAGCCCAACCCTGTCATCTTATATGAGTTAGATACATAGCTGTAAGAAGCTGGGGATGTTATAGTTTAAGCATAATGACCATGTTTCAATGGAATCATGCTGTTGATGGACTGCAGAACTGTTTTGTAGGTGCTCATACTAGGCTGTATTACAACATGATGTTTCTCTCTTGTGCAGTTAATAATGACAGAGGAGGAAGCAGCACACAAAGCTAAATGGTTTAACTTGGAATTTGGAGACTACATGGAAGTAGTTAAAGGTCAGTAACACTGGTTTAAACTGATTCTGACTGCTCAGTGGTCGTTCAGTATTAAGCTATTTTTTGTTGTTTTGTTTGGTCGGTTAAAGGCTGGCAAAATTGAGAATTTTTTAGCCTCATTTTTTAAATATATCGATGAAAATATTTTTTTTAGGCTGTCATGAAATGTCCATATCATGCTATCCTGTTTAAATTTATTTTTCTTTGACTACATTAAGTTAACTTAGGCAAGCATTAAATACTACTAGTTTGTACAAAAAACTTTATATAATGTTTGTTTTTTTTTTTTTTTGTTTTTTTTGTGAATCGTAGGTTTGTTTAGAAAAAAAAAAAAGAATTAGTTATTACTTCAGAATTTAAACCATTTTCTTTTCAAGTAAGTGAAATAAACAACCACATATTTGTTTTATGTTTTTACCTTACATTTTTGTTCTATAGAACGAGAAGAAAAACGGAGAATCAAGGAGGAGGCAGCTGCCAAAAGAAAAGAAAAGAATGTAAGTGAAAATAGATTCATGTCTGGACTACTGATATACTCTGGTGTTCAGCATCAGTTGCAGTGGCTGTCATGGCCCCAACATTAGAAGTGAAAGTGAAGATCTAATAGATGCAGTCCCCACTTCATTCGTGCGCAATATTAACTTCCACATTTGATAGAGATAGGGGGAAAACTACTATGATTCATTTGAAAAAGGGAATAGCTATCTTTAGTAAGTGATGAAATTAAATTTTGAGGAAACTGGATTATTTTTTTTTTATTTCATCCCCTTTGTTATGATATCAGTGAAACAAAACTTTTGATGTATTTTTATTTTGCGATTTATTCTTTTCCAGGACAATGAAAGAATAAGTAGCGCAGTCTAGCCTTGCTAATAAGGGAACATAAAAAAAAAAAAGCAAAAGTTGCCTAATATCATATCCATTTCCACTGTTCATGTAAAAGAATTCTTTCAGTTGTAGTTTTCATGCCATTTTCATCCTTGTGATTTTTTGCTTCTCTGGAAAGACAAATTTTATTGTGTAAAAAAAAATTTAAAAAATAAGAGACAATTTAACCCTTAAAGGACCGGCCATGTTGAGCACTATTATTCCCTCAGGACTGGTCATGTTTTGAAAAATTCCTTAATTTTAGGTCCTGTCACAAAAAAATTTATATAATATAAACGGCTCTACTTCCGCTTCCTTAGTTTCGAAACCAAGGTAAACAAAGCATGGTCTGGCGAGGGAAATATACATGATCGGGACTCTGCATAGTGTGACCTGTAGTGGAAATATAAGTGAGTGGTCCTTCAAGGGTTAATATATCTAACACCATTTTATTGCCGGTATCTATAAGACTTAAAGTTAATTTCTTGTTTTGAGGGGCAGAATGGGAATGAAGGACTCATGATGAGAGCTGTGATTTGAAGTCTCTGTGGATCCTTTCTAGGCGAACTGCTGCATTATCTAATTCGACCTTCTATTGAAACGTGTCAGTTTAGAACGGTTTCTTTCACTTCATTCCCTTTCAGCCAAAGGCAAAGAAGAAAAAGAAAAAAGGAGGTTACAATCTGGAAACTGAACTGGCAGAGTGCATGGAAATTCTGGAAAAAAACATCAGGGAGAAGAAATTATCAGACAAAATCAACTACAATGTGTTGAGTGCTCTCGATGCAACAGGCCCCAATGAATCTCAGACCAATGGTCCCAATGATGAAACTGGGGAAGTTATCCAAGATAATCCCACTGGCAGAAAACCACAAATGATCAACAGGTGAGTTTGCCAACCATAGGCGATTCATATTTTTACGTGCATGTCTTTCAAACAAAAATTAAGAATTGTTAGCAGATTTTATTTTCTCTAAATTTGTGAATAAGTTTTAGTTATCAAGCACATACAACAGAATCCTCATGTCATAGATTGTGAGACATCGCAACTTTGGAAACAGAATACACACCACTCAAGATGTTTTTATCTTCAGAAGACCTTTTAGCTACTGATTTAGTCAAATTCAAAACGCTCTTCTCACGAGAAAGATCAAAGTTGTGTGGACAGTTCATAAGTTAAATGGTGTTTACTTTTGTTTGTATATATCCTGTGTTAGAGCGTATCATGAGGGAGACAACTGTTGTGTTATCTTATCTTCCAGGGGTAATAATTGAAATGGATGGGCTGAATTATTATTTGTTCATGAGTATCTTTATTTAATATTATGTTTAAACCCAGTAGTGCTGGTAGAAAGAGCTGGAATGTCAGGGTTTTTATAAATACTTATTATATTCATGATGACATCTGGTGATACAATGGCGTACCATGTCAACACACTGTGTGGTGTTTGTAAGGGATTTCCAGCGCAAAGTACAGAGTGAGTCAGAAGTAACTGGAGAGTCAGAACATTTTTAGACCAAATCATAAAATTTATTAATATTTAGGTCATACATTTTGAAACCAAATTTACATACATGAGACAATTAAATTAACAAAGATAAGATGCAGACCTGCCTACCTTCCCGCCTTGCGCGGGATCATCCCGCATTTTGACGCAGTATCCCGCCATCCTGCGCGGGGAATAAAAAATCCCGCATTCGGACGAATTCGGGTAGTTGATCCTAGTTTTTCCGCATTTCATGCTTTGGCATCATTCTGAATGCGGCCGGAGTATAGTTTTCACTCACAGTCCAGCAAGAAAACTGCGAACTCCCGTTTGTTGCTATGGGCAGTGGTCCTGCCTGCTGCCGTTGCCAAGGCCTGTGTCTGACAGGAGGCCAACAGTACATGATGTAGCCCAGTCCGGACATGTAGCGTTATGTGTTACATCCCGTCCGTCCCGCCCTCATGCTAAGTGGTTGTTCACATGCGCCCGTCATTCGTGATCTGATCATCGTTTGGCCCTCGATCACTCATGTAGTTCCCTTTTGAATCTAAATCTTTAAATAACCGTGGTGTCCCATCCCACCCCTTGTTTCATGTTTTCACTTTGTCCGCCTGTTGCCGACCATGATGTAAAAGATGTAGATTCATCCTGGGATCTTTCACTCAAAAGTCTGGTCGGATGCCGCCAACCTGTTTAGCTTAGAATATAATTATGTCTTGACGCATACGCCATTGGACAGAAGACGACGGGCTGCCCATAACATGCATCATCATGTAAGCCTACTCGTCTTGTCTGCTGACTTTATATAAGCGCAATGAAGAAAAAAAGATCGAGTCTCGGCGATTCCGATATAATTTTGATGTGAAATTTGAAGGGCCTGTCATTCTTTTCGAATGTCCCTACCAGCACTCGTGACGGAGGTTGTCTCACTCATGGGCTATTTTCTGTCTTTGAAATGGCTATTCCGCCTACTTCTTTTTGTGATAGCTATCACTATCACTGCCAGAATTTAACCGCTTCACTGCCATGCATCATTTGTAGTCCAGTCAGTTTTCCTCTCTCCATCCACTGCTATCCCCCACCCGCACAGTCCTGCCAACTGTGTGAGCCCATCGGCACTATCCTCTACTTTCCCACGAGCAATCAGAACATGTCAAGAATCCGTTGTTCATTATTACTAATTGTTACATGCAGAAGCAGATAGATGTGAAACGCCGATCAGTGGTTGGAGCATTGGATCAGTTCAAAGGGAAAGCAGGGATGTTGGGAGGCGGGCTGACCGTGAACCTATCACGTACTCCCCTTCCCACCCTATAGTGAAGTGGTAGCGGGCCTTCTCTTTCAGGAATGGAAGAGGGTGGCACAAAAGAACAGAAATTTGTGCAAAGAATTTTCTAAACTTTTGTGAATAGTGCAAAATGCACTCGATCCATACATGGATTGAAGTAAACTGTTCACTATGTTATGAATCTGCAAAGAATGTAAGAAATGCAGATCTAATTTATTCCATATATTTATATGGAATGAAACACATGCGGATGTTCTATTGGTTTGTTATGTAATACATTCTAGGTAGGAACTATAGGTCAGTAAATTTCCCTCCTTTTCCCTGATTTTCCCTCCTTTTTGAGTCAGATATCCCTCCTCCGCTGTTGCGAGGGTAGGGCAGATCTGAAGATGTGTTCACATGAACTGCTTTGGCTTACAATATTCCACTATCAAGTAATAGCTTGCTAGAAAGTAAAAAAATGGAGCCATCAGTTAACTTACAATAAGCATGCATTGACTGTCCTGTTATCTCTGATTACCCTGTAGATGAATAAGTCGGAGACTGAATTGGTCCTTTGACATTTCCTTTACCATTCCATTTACAATTGGACCATGACTTACGCATGTTCAAGGTGCCACTGTTTAGAAACAGTGTCCTTTACTATGTTAACAGAATGATTGTAGCTTGAATGAGGGCTTAGATGTGCAAGATTAAAATTTCCCTGTCAATTTTCTTCACAGAACTTCTGTAGAGGAAAATTCTCTCCATCAGTCTCATGTCTTACACAGTTAATTTATACATATCGTGTCTGCTTTGCTAATCTCTCAGGTTCAGAAAATCCTCAATATCAGAGCCAAGATCTGTCAGAAAGGTGAGTAGGGTGGCATCAGTTCTATATCATTTTAATTTCCTAACATATCTTTTCATTCAAACACGTTTAGTGAACTTAACTTCTCAGAAATTTTGCTGATTGTTGGTAAATAAAACAGGAAAAAGAAAAAAAATATGGAAACAGTCCTGGAAACCATGTTTTATTATTTCTGATTTAAAGATGTGTTTAAGAATAGGGAATTTGAAAATATGTATGGAAATTGAAAAACTAATAGTGAATTTTGTAATTTTTTTGGTAATTATTATTTTTTCTTAGTTATTTTATTATTATTTTTTTTTTGTTATTTTGTTTATACTTTAGCATTATTTTACCATCATTTCATCAGCAGTTCCAATGAAAAGAGATTAAAGAAAACTAAAATAATTTTGTTCTTCAGAAGCCCACCAATAAGCGCGTGCACATAGAGGAGCCAGCTCAGGAAATACCAGCTAAGAAGGTCAGTGTGGTGTTAGAGGAAGCCAGAGACAAAGAGCCTGTGGTCATTGAAGCTGCTACCAATGGACCTGTGATCATACAGGAAAACACAGATCTGTTGCCCTATGAGGAATTGGGTGAGTGCTTTTTTAATTCAACTGATAGAGTGAAAACAATGTGTCTCAGAAAGTAATATACTTCAAGAGCTATGCTCAAATATGCAGAGGGGTTGTGAGAAGATCAGTCGAATTGTGAAAATTCTCAGATCTGAATGAAAATAAAATTTGAACAAGCATTTTGAAACTCAGAACAGATGTTCAGGGTTCGTACGGTCCTTGAAAGTCCTTGAATTTTGAGAAAAAAATTCAAGGCCTTGAAAAGTCCTTGAATTTG
This sequence comes from Peronia peronii, assembly GCA_039654565.1. Taxonomy (NCBI): domain Eukaryota; kingdom Metazoa; phylum Mollusca; class Gastropoda; order Systellommatophora; family Onchidiidae; genus Peronia; species Peronia peronii. Next base: position 448 of record JBCEWB010418299.1, on the reverse strand, counting down.
GAGATTGTTGCCAAAGTCCTTGAAAAGTCCTTATATTTTTGCACGGGTGGTCAATTTCGTTCAGTGATCGATTGTTAGAATAGGACTTTTTTTTTTTTTTTTTTTCACTTTTCCGTCCATCGAACATGCCCAACAGCCTCTCCGTATTTTACCTTTGCCGTAAGTTTGTTTCCTGCCACGTGCCCGGATGTTGAAGATTTTCTGCGAATCTAGATCTGGCCTAGTTTTAGGCTTGCAGGTCCAGTGCAATTCGACGACGCCAGTTTTAGTCGTAATTGTGATGGATATCACGGGGGGCAATACCGTCTCACCGCGGTCCCTTAGGCGACCTGGCACATATCGATTACTGTAAAATGAACTAGACCAACCCTTGGCCCTAACCTGCTGGGACCCTTGGCTGTGCATACCGCCGAGGCAATAATCGCAGTATCGATATAGGCACTAGTTC